>CAXKVI010000004.1:76058613-76169578 GCA_964058755.1 Campiglossa producta
CCTACGCGCTGCAGGAACCAGACAAGCCGACATATGTTTCGATGATACTGGAGTTACATCTCTTCAAGGACTTTTCTTCCCGGCATTGTGAGAGTCGAACTCACAACACTGTAGTGACTTGTATGATAGAAGGTCTAGCACCTTAGGCCACTACCCAGCTTGAAGGTAAACCCTTCTCAGTGTCCATTTATGCATATATTTATACTTCCATATAGAACATTTCTTTAATTTCAATACTAACTTATAATGCGAATTTTTAGGACTTGGTGTGAAACCTATGAAAGACTTTCATACTTAATTAAGCACGAATATTTTTCCATTTATAACATTAAACTCTTTGTTGCTTTTTTGACTTGTAGTCTATTGCTGTAAATACCGACGGTATTTACAAGCAATTTTCGGGATTGTATGAAAATGTGTTTTTTGAGAAAACATATGTCGGCTTGTCTGGTTCCTGCAGCGCGTAGGTAAATTTTTCTCAAAAAACACATTTTCATACAATCCCGAAAATTGCTTGTAAATACCGTCGGTATTTACAGCAATAGACTACAAGTCAAAAAAGCAACAAAGAGTTTAATGTTATAAATGAAAAAATATTCGTGCTTAATTAAGTATGAAAATTCTTTCATAGGTTTCACACCAAGTTCTAAAAATTCGCAAATCTTTCATATAAGTTAGCATTGAAATTAAAGAAATGTTCTATATGGAAGTATAAATATATGCATAAATGGACACTGAGAAGGGTTTACCTTCAAGCTGGGTAGTGGCCTAAGGTGCTAGACCTTCTAGCATACAAGTCACTACAGTGTTGTGAGTTCGACTCTCACAATGCCGGGAAGAAAAGTCCTTGAAGAGATGTAACTCCAGTATCATCGAAACATGTCGGCTTGTCTGGTTCCTGCAGCGCGTAGGTAAATTTTTCTCAAAAAACACATTTTCATACAATCCCGAAAATTGCTTGTAAATACCGTCGGTATTTACAGCAATAGACTACAAGTCAAAAAAGCGTTATTATAAATGGAAAAATATTCGTGCTTAATTAAGTATGAAAATTCTTTCATAGGTTTCACACCAAGTCCTAAAAATTCGCAAATCTTTCATATAAGTTAGCATTGAAATTAAAGAAATGTTCTATATGGAAGTATAAATATATGCATAAATGGACACTGAGAAGGGTTTACCTTCAAGCTGGGTAGTGGCCTAAGGTGCTAGACCTTCTAGCATACAAGTCACTACAGTGTGGTGAGTTCGACTCTCACAATGCCGGGAAGAAAAGTCTTTGAAGAGATGTAACTCCAGTATCATCGAAACATATGTCGGCTTGTCTGGTTCCTGCAGCGCGTAGGTAAATTTGTCTCAAAAAACACATTACATGAAAAATAAAATGATATCGCCCTCACCGAGAATCGAACTTACAATTTTCGGAATGATAAACCCAGCTGTTAACCATCAGGCCATCGCTCACTTTTGATTGCTAGCATCTAATTACTGATATGTGTATAGTTGTTAATGTTTCAAAGGAAAATCTCATAAATATAATTGAGAAGATTTCTTTTTAACATTTCTAATTAGGAAAAAAAGAGAGAGAATCGAACTTAGACTTTTTCGATTGCTAAACCCAGCTGCTAACCATCCGGCCATCGTATACTAATAATTTCCACCGTCTAACTACACCTTTGTACTAAATGTATAGTTTTTTTTAATAAGAATTTCTTCTTAAAACCAAAAAGATTTCCTTATAGTTTTTTTTTCGTTTCCACCGTTGCGACTACCCCTTTGCCCAAAAACTGATCATGAAGACAATCTTATTAATTTTATTAGGCATTTTTGGCTCTGTGTAGCTCAGCGGTAGAGCAGTCGGCTGTGACTCCTGAGCGTTTTCGTTTGAATCCTGCCAGCTGCCACATTTTTTTAGTTTTATTTTATTCTTAAAACTTTTCGGTCTAAAATGTAAACTTTTGTGTTTGAACATTCAAATTTATTTTTGAAAGCTTATTCAAGATTGAATTTTGCCAACAACATTTATGTGTGCGATGTAGCTCAGTGGTAGAGCAGACGGGCATGATGCGGGGAGTCTTGGTTCGAATTCCCGCCAACGGACAAAAAATTTATTTTATCTTTAAAAAATTGTTAAAACATTTCTTGTTTATAATTGAAACCCGATTCATTTAGCCAATTTTCATGAAAACTGGTCTATATTGAATTTGAATCCAAATTTGGTTTGGTCATATATGTAGTCCAAAAAAGTTTAAAATTTAGGTTCAAATTTTTAGCTGTGTATTTATCATCAAGTCTAGTGGACTGTGTTTTGGTAGTGACACTCTGTATGTATTAATTGGGGCGAGCCTTTGGCACTGAGAATGCATCTTCGGCTATCCTCATTTCCGTAGAAAACCCCTCAAAGTTTTGGTGGTGAGCACTTGGCTCTGAGGCATTGGCGGCTATTGGCTTACTCCATTTTGCTGTGAAAAACCACGATTTGTGATTGCGACTATAAGCTATGTATTCCGAATATTCCATAAATTATCTGCGAATTACAATAGTATGTAATGCAGATGAAATAAAAGAAACCATGTTATGTCACTTAAACATCTTCAAATAAGATTTTATTTTCTCAATCCGAATATATTTAGGACTTACATCAAGTTCTGCAACAACTAAATTTAAGTTGCAGTGTTACTTAAATTGGACATGTTCGATTTTACCTGGAGTTACTTAAAGCTCAAATCAAATTCGTTTTTGAGCTAAGGTTAAGATTTTGTTTCTCAATGTAAGAAAATTGTGAATTTGATTTAAACTATTGAATAAAAATACAATAAATTAAAACAACAGATATTTATTGATATATCTTGTATATGTATGTATGTGCACATGTCCATACCTTTAAAATAATATTTATTTACGTTTTATTTAATTTATTTATAAGTGCATTTTTAAAAACTTTTTTTTTAACCCATCTTTAATCGCGTATGATGGGTTAGGCGACTATTGCAAATGAAGAACTCATTTTGGGGTGTCATATGGTTTTAGTTTTTAAATAAACATAAATTTATATGTGTACTAAGGTCGATAAAGGATATGCTTAGTACCCACCTAGTCTCTTAATGTACATAAATGAAATGAAAGAAGAGAAAAGGAAAAGAACGGAGAGGGAAGAATAGAAAAGGAAAGAAAAGAGAAGGGAATGAAAGAAAAGCAAAAGATATATATTGAGATGAAAGGAGAGGAAAGGAAAGGAACTAAAAGCAAATGATAGCAAAGGAAAGGAAAGGAAAGAAATGCGTATGAAGACGAACTAAGAAGAAAAAATAACTATCAACATTGAAACTATATTACTGAATGGTGTAAAGAGGGAGGAAAAGGCAAAATGAATAGGAATGTATAGAAACCAAAAAGATACAAAATATGGAAAAGAAAGGAAAATTTAAGAAATAACAAAGAGGTTTTGTGGTTGAATTTCAACCACGGGGCGAACTCTAGTCAATATAATTTTTGAAAAAAAAAACGAAATTATTTATTTTTGGCCCAGTCTAATGTACATGTACATTATGTTTCGTACCGAAACGACTTGGGTTGTTTTTTCATCGACCCGGCCAAGAGCAATACACCCCGAAGTGACCCTGTCTAACGTGTCACGATTCCGATCCCCACCACCCCCGTCCTAAATTTGTCATCCCCGGAACAGCTCCTTATTCTCTTGATCCGGGCTGGTATTGAGCCAAATCCTGGTCCAAGTGAATTGTTCTGCTGCGTGTACCGGAAGAAAATCTACACCAGACGCTCACATTCAGTCCACTGTGCGTCCTGCAAAGGTTGGCTACACTTATCTAGTTGCTCCGGACTAGATTCCAAAACACACCGGCCCACTAGTTTCTATAAAAGTTTTGTGGCTCCTTGCTGTTCACGTTCCAGGACGTCCCGCGGCACGCGACGCTCCAGCGTGGCACTGTCGCCTTCTACTAATTCAGTCTTCACGACTCGCAATACATATATTGCTCAGCAAAGCGTGTGTGTTCCCGGCTGTAGTTTGCGCCCTAGTGCGCCAACACAACAATCATCAACTCATAGCTAACTCTTCCGTACCACATCGGTCGATGTTATGAGCACTGCTGAGCTTCAGCCCCCGCCTTCAAACCCCCCACCCACTTCTTCCGGTACTAGCACGAATTTGAGTTGTTTTTGTTGTTGTTAACAATGCATTGCCCTGTCTAGAGTGTATGATCATTCCGAAGATCTTCATCAAGCTCTTCTAAGGGGAGTCCAAGGAAACGTGCAGTTTCAACAGGGTTTGTCCAGAGGGACAGAGGGGTTAGAAGAGTAGGTTCAGATGAAGCAAATGAGAAAGTATTATCCAGTGTCATCCCTTATAACTTTGGGTGGCTGACAGTTGACAGCTTAGTGCCATCAACGAAAATGTCTAATTCATTTCTCACCTGGTGTGTCCATGTCGTAAAAAGCGTCGCCGTTGATTTAGTCGGAGATATCGTCAGATCTCGCTCAGTGAAAAACCTGGAAAGGTCGCAGAGGTAACCGTTGATTTTCGTACAGAGTTCATCAGTATAGGGGCCCTTCCCCGTCGCCATTATTGTACAGTCGTCGGCATATGAAACGACGGAGACGCCCTCTGGTGGTGGGGGCATCTTCGATAGATAGAAATTAAACAGTGTCGGGGATAGGACACCACCCTGTGGCACCACCTGTCTAATACGTCTAGGTTTTGATGTTGCGTTTCTAAAGTTAACCGACGCCTGCCGTCCATTCAAATAATTAGGGGTCCATCTCTTTAAACCATCAGGTATCTGTGTCTCAAACAGATCTTGTATGAGAGTGGCATGGTTGACTGTGTCAAAAGTCCTGTGATTTGGTTGGGTTTGATTTAGGCCGCTATTTATTTGCGTTATAATGGCATTGAGTGCGGTGGTGGTGCTGTGCAGCTTACGGAAGCCATGTTGATGTCTTTTATGGGGGTGTTCGCGCCTTGCACACACCAGCGACACCTCAAACCGTCGACTCGTAGGTGCATGCACCCTCCTCCTCCAAGTGGGGGTGGAGCCTCCACGTGGTGACACCCGGTAACGCTTCGGCGGCTAATTCGAGCGGCGACCTCTCCCCCCCCCCTCTTACCTGATTTTCCTTCCGCTACTCGTAGCCTCTAGCACAGTCCACTATCTCTCCTTTCCTATCTTCCCTCCTTGAAATGGGCTGGATCAAGGTGTCATACGACCCGTGCCGAGGATCAGCCTAGCTGGGGGCCCTAAAATACCCAGTCGCTAACGGAGTGCTTCGGATACCTGGCGACCTCCGATTCTAATTAGCCTTACCCTGGGTATGCGGATCTCTGCCCAGGGTGGACCTTCCCCTTTCTACGCAACTCGTGGGTTCAAACATGAATAACTCATCCAACAACAACAACAAAAATAAGGAGTCTGGGTCTCCTCAAAAAAAGCCAACAAGAGCTCGCTCCGTTAAAAAGGTCACGGCCAAGCCGGACCTTAGTAAAGCTGAGAGGACTCCCCAGCGTTTCATTGCTGCTGCTGCAGCTCGACGTAGTAGGGCCGAGTGTAAAACCGGTCTGAGTAATCCGATGATCGGTGCCTCCTCCAGGGGTTCCTATCGGGAGGCCAAAAACGAGGCTATCAACCCCGTAGCCTCCACAAGTGGTCTTGCCTTTCAGCGTAAAGCGTCTGGTGACCCCTGGCTGGGGGCTCCAGGAATGTTGGTGCTGACGTTAGGGTCGAGGACCCGGCGTGCAGGCAATCCACCAAGCCCAACCACAATGATAAGCGGTCGGCAGCCCGGATCCTGTTTAAGAACGCGACCTCACCGATAAGGGAGGAAGACGTTTCGGCAGAGGCCTGGGCGAAGCTCCAGCGCGATCTTGCGTGGGCTCGGCGGATAGTGCCGGATTTTAAGGTTGAGCTGTATGGCGCTAACAACAAGGGGGAACCGCTAAGCGAAACCGATCGCTGGAGGAAACCACCCCAACGGCACCGAAAAGGGCCAGAATAGGAGGACCGACGAGGTCCTTCGCTGACATTGCCAAGGATCGCAAGATCATTGGAGTAATAGACGAGAGCAACGTAGACGGCAGGATCCCCAAGCAGCAGTGGAAGTGGATCAGGGCCGCGCTCGCAAAAGTGGCTGTACAGGTCAAACGTGACAACCCTGGTCCTCCACCCAACTACGCCGATGCGGGTTGGTATCAGGGCAATGTGAAGCTGATCGCTTGCGATGACAGCAGGTCCGTGGACCTGTACAAAATTGGCATACAGCGCATAGGAGAAGTTTATCCCGGCGCGCGCTTGAGGGCAGTGGACGCGGTTGATATCCCGCAACGCCCAAGGGCTAGAGTTTGGATTCCAGTTGGTTGCACGGAACCAGATGAGATTTTAGATGTGCTGCAGGAGTACAACCCTGAGCTGCCTACATCAAACTGGAGGCTACCATGAAGATCGTTCTGCTTCTGGATGAGGCAAGCATCGAGGCTCTGGCCCGATGCAAGTACGTAGTGAGGTATGGCTATGAAAAGGTGGTCCTCAAGGTATACAAGTCCGATACCGAGGCCCTAGCCAACCTCACCTCTAATCCGGAGTGACCTCATAGAATCACGGAGGGTGTTAGGCGAGCACTCCTTCTCAGACCATAGATACATTAGCTTCTCCTTAGTAGATATACATACAAGTCCGAAATATATACAGAATATTAGGAAAACAAATTGGGGTTACTACCAAAAGCTTATTCGCAAATATTTGTCAAATCAGCTGGTAACACCTAGAAAGGAAGAGGAGCTAGACGACCTCGTCAGCTCCTTCAATCAACACTGCAAGATTGCTCTAGACAAGGCGTGTCCGCCTAAAAAGTTAGCTGAAACCCACAGACCACCCTGGTGGTCGTCTGATCTAGATAATCTCAGAAGGACATGTAGGTCGGCCTTTAACAAAGCCAAACAGGATGGTAGCGTAACATCCTGGGCACTTCACAAAACTAAATTAAGTAACTACAAGAAAGAAATTCGCAAGGCCAAACGGGCCTCCTGGGTGAATTTCTGCAACAATATCGAATCAACATCTGCAGCTTCGCGCCTGAGGAAGGTGCTCTCAAAATCGCCAGCGACACTGAGCCACATACAAATGCCGGATGGGAATTGGACCGATTCGAGCACTGACACAATGAATCTGCTTCTGGATGCTCACTTTCCGACATGCACAGACACGGCTACTACTACGGTCGGGAATGAAATGCTTTCGGATCAGCTGATAAAGGAAATAACCGATGATAAAAAGCTGGACTGGGCCTTGGCCAGTCTCAAGCCCTACAAATCGCCAGGACCGGACGGAATATTCCCGGCCCAGTTACAACAAACATCCGAGCTTATTAAGCCCTGGCTGAAGACCATGTTTGTTAGTTGCCTCAGGCTCAACTATGTACCTGCATCATGGAGAGAGGTTAAGGTAGTATTTATCCCCAAATCCGGGAAACCATCCCATTCTAAACCTAATGATTTTAGGCCAATAAGCCTATCTTCATTTCTACTTAAAATTATGGAAAGACTTTTGGAGGACTATGTCAGAAGATCGATAGACTCAACTCATATGTCGCGGGCTCAACACGCCTATAGTAAAGGTAGATCGACTGACACTGCCTTGCATTCTCTGGTATCTGTTATAGAGAAGTCAATTGACACAAAGGAATATACACTGGTGGCTTTCCTTGATATAGCAGGTGCCTTCAACAACGTTCTACCGGAAGCCATTACCTCGGCGTTAACGGGTCTGCGGGTCGATGCCTGCCTTGTGGAGTTTATCCGCAAATTGCTTATTAGCAGACGGATTACAACGGAGCTAGGCGGTAATTCGATTCACAGACTCGTTAACAGAGGTACCCCGCAAGGAGGTGTTCTCTCTCCGCTCCTGTGGTTGGTTACTGTAAACCAACTTCTACGTCTCATGGAAGCTGAAGGCTACCAAGTGATCGCGTACGCCGATGACATCTGCGTTATCATTCGGGGAAAATTTCCTCAAACCCTCTGTAATTTAATGGAAAATGCTCTGACTAAAGTATGCGACTGGGCGAACGCTTCAGGTTTGGCGGTTAACCCCGAGAAAACCGAACTTGTCCTCTTCACTAGGAGGTACAAAATACCGAACTTAATACCACCAAAAATTGGGAATACAACTTTAGTACTCAGTGACAAAGTAAAATATCTAGGAGTTATTCTAGACAGGAAACTACTCTGGAGCGACAATATAGCGGAACGAGTTAAAAAGGCAACATGCGCGTTGTTTACTTGCAAGAGAGCAATTGGTATATCGTGGTTGTTCTCTCCCAAAGTAGTGCACTGGATATACACAGCTATTGTTCGTCCAATTTTACTCTACGGTGTGCTGGTCTAGTGGCCGGCACTAACCAAGAACACGTACCTCAAGCAGATACAAAAAGTCCAAAGGAGTTCAGAACTCTGCATAACCGGGGCCCTCGGCTCCACTCCGACAGAAGCACTCAACACGATGCTGAATCTTCCACCACTCGATCTGGTGGCTTAAGAAATGGCTGTGATTACAGCTCTGCGATTAAGGGAGACCGACGTATGGAAGGGCGGTACATGTGGTCACGCCACAATTTTAGGCTCCCATGCACCTGTGAGCATACCATTACATACTGACTATTGCACGCCAAGCAACGTGTTCGTTAGGAACTACGAGGTGAAAATACCCACAAGACAAGAATGGGATTACCGACCGCATACTGTGCGGAATGCCATGAACATATTCACCGATGGCTCTAAGCTTGAAGGTAAGGTGGGTGGAGGTATCTTTTCACCGGACCTGGGACTAGAGATCTCCTTTCGTCTTCCCGACCACTGCAGCGTATACCAAGCAGAAATGCTGGCAATACACGGTGCAGTGAAAAGCCTAGCGTCTACGCCCCAAAACGGCAAACGGATATTTATCTTCTCAGATAGTCAGGCACTGAACTCATATGTCGACAACACAAAGTCGCTAACTGAATGCCGCAGATCTCTTAACGAGATGGCTCAGCACTTCAGTATCAGCCTTATTTGGGTACCTGGTCACAGGGATATTGAAGGCAACTGTATAGCGGATGAGCTGGCCAGAAGAGGTACCACCACTCATCTCCTTCCAGGAAATGATCTGGTAGGCATTCCCATGGCATCTTTCAAACTCCGAGCTAGCACAAATACCGTACAAAGGGCAAATGAGCTCTGGTCAGGTCTCTCGACGTGCGAGATATCAAGGCTAACTTGGCCTTCGTACAACAAAGGACGCACTAACTGTCTGCTGTCCCTTAATAAATCCGGTGTCTCATCACTGATAAGGGTGTTAACAGGGCACTGCTTAATAGGCGCACATGGTGCTAGGATGGGCGTAATAACTCACGATTACTGTCGCAGTTGCAGATGTATTGAAGAGGAGGAGAGTGTTCATCATCTGCTGTGTCATTGTCCTGCACTCAGCAGAAGACGATTTGCTATTCTCGGCCAACCGTTCATCGACGACCTCACGGAGGTTTCAAAAATGGATATTAGGGTTCTATCGAAATTCATTGATTCCACGAGCTGGTTTGATCCTCTAATCCAAGTGTGAGAATGTGAGAGTGTTGATGTTTGTCTCTCGGATATGGGGTGGGTCTTAAGACCGCATAGGGTATCACAATGGGCCAACTTGACTGGCCTAAGTGGTGGGCAGGGTCCTGCACTCTGTCCTGCCCTCGCAACCTAACCTAACCTAACCTAAAGTTAACCGACGCCTGCCGTCCATTCAAATAATTAGCGGTCCATCTCTTTAAACCATCAGGTATCTGTGTCTCAAACAGATCTTGTATGAAAGTGGCATGGTTGACTGTGTCAAAAGTCCTGTGATTTGGTTGGGTTTGATTTAGGCCGCTATTTATTTGCGTTATAATGGCATTGAGTGCGGTGGTGGTGCTGTGCAGCTTACGGAAGCCATGTTGATGACTAGCCAGGTGCAGATTTGCAGTATAATACGGGAGCAAAATGGACTCTAGCGTCTTCACTACCGGTGACAAAAGTGATATAGGGCGATATTAATCGCCTATGTTTGCCGGTTTTCTAGGTTTTAGTAATGGAACCACTCTCGCCTTTTTCCATATTTCAGGAATGACGAAAGTGTTCAGTGAAAGACTGAATAGAGCCGCTAAGTATTTGTGTCCCTCCTGGCCTACATGTTTCAGGCCATGCCGTCGGGGCCGATGGATTTTGAGGGCTTAGCCAGTCTGATGGCTTCCTTGCCCTCTGAGGCAGTGATGACAATGGGCGTATTTTGGTTTTTATATTTACGCGCCTGTCGCATGGTTCTACGTTTAGCTCTATCGGGCGGGGAATGTAGTACAAATTGTCTACAGAAGGAGTTCGCACATCCCCTAGGGTCCTTCTTCACCCTGTCACCGAAAGTAATATCTACTTTCAGTGGCGTGCCTTCCATATAAGCCGAAAAGCCCGGCTTGCCTAGCTAATCTCCTATAAGCTTCAAAATGTATCATAACAATTTTTGTTTTATCTTTTACATTTGGTTTCTTAAAGGATAACTGGTTTTTATTTCCCTGCCTGCCACCTACTACCTAATAGCTGTTAATAGCATAGAAACATACCCATTGTGTATCAATATTGATACACAATGAACATACCTACAGCTTTTCCTGCCACCTGTCGGCTGATAGCTCATTTACATAAAATTATTTCAGTGCGTGATGGCCATCTCTTACTTACTTACTTAAAACAGCCTTAAACCGCCTAGGCAATGATGGCCATCTCGCTTTTACTTATTGGCTTTTACCGGGCTTTCAAACCTAGTACGAATCTGTGTGCTGAAGCAATTGTTTATTTTTTTTTTAATTTGGAAGTAATTTTATATGAAACTTTGAAGCCAGCTTCTGACTGGTGTTGCCATAAGCGAAAACGAAAATGAAATTTGTTTATGTATGTATCTACAATTTTAACGTGCAAAGCGCTCTACTCAAAAATTATTGGCGCATATTCTAAAGTAGAAAAAAAGAATTCAATAGTGGTAGGTACTGTAATTTTTTTTTATTTGCTAGGCACTATAAAGTATAAAAAAGATGTTTAAGGTTTCTTAGCTTCTGCAATGTACCTAAATGGGAAATAGTGCGAATAAAACTTTTCCCTTGGGTTGGAAAAGGTTAAAAAATCTGCAAACAATAACGTGCCTATTAGCGGAACCTAAAAGTTTAAGTTTTTCCCCGTCTGCAAAAGTCGATAAATATCCTGAACTCTTCTTTGTCTGAAATGTTCTCTGGCAGCAGTATGTGCTTACGTTGGGGTTATAAAGACTGGGGCTTGCCTTGATTGATACACGTAGGCACGCCACTGTCTACTTTATCCTTGTGTTGCGTTGGATTAGATAGAGCTTTGACAGTAGTCCATAATTTGCCAACACCATCAGAGAGGTTGCATTGCTCTAGGTGTTGTTTCCATTTGGCCAGTTTATGTTTATCGACCAACCTACGAATTTCCGCGTTGAGATCCCTTATACGGGGGCTCCGGGATTGAGACTTCGCACTTCATCTCTTTCTCTAGCCATGGCCGCTGCCTCCGCGGGGAAATTTGGTCTTATTTGAGATATTCGACCCGCAGGAATGAAGCGTCTAGAGGCCAAGTCAATGATGTTGCGGAAGTCTCGTTCGCCTTTGCGTACGTCCGTAGGAATGGATAGAGCAGCCAAGGATTCGTCCGTATATGTCTGAAAACTGTCCCAGTCCGCCTTGGTAAAGTTAATATATGTACCATGCTCAGGTGTAATAAAGTCCGTCGGTCGTTCGATGGTAATGACTATTGGGAGATGGTCAGACGACAACGTGAGTATGGGTCGCCAATTGGTGTTGTTCAATAGTCCTGCACTTACGATGTAAATATCTGGCGAACTATAGCAGTTACCCGATACTCTCGTTGGGGCGTCTCCGTTCAATGTACAGAAAGCCGTATCATCTATTTGTTCTGCAAGTACATGCCCCCTATTGTCTGCTGGCAAGTTTGAGTGCCACATGTCGTGGTGCGCATTGAAGTCGCCCAGGATCACGCGGTTATCTCCTCATAATAGCAAGCTAATGCCGGGGTGATAACCGGTGGGGCAACGTGAGACAGGGGGTATGTAGATGTTAATGATTTGCAGATCGACATCTCCTGTACGGATGGTAATACCTTGGCTTTCTTAGATATCATCCTTTCCTTCGATGTCGGTATCAAATAGATGATACTGTACAGAGTTGTGCGTTATGAACGCTAGACCACCTCCCAGACCTCCTGTTACTCTATGACGGTCTTTCCGGTGGATGTTATATCCGCCATAGGTAATGAGGTCCGACCTAGGACTGAGCTTGGTTTCTTGGACTGCGGCAAGTTTTATGTCATATTGCGGTATCAAATTAGTTATCTCTGCGATCTTACCAGTTAATCCGTTACAGTTGTGCTGTAAGATTTGGAAGTGCGCCGGTGGGGTCGATGTCGAGTTAACCATAGGCGTGAGAGACGGATCTGTCCGCCCAGGTGTTGGTAGGCTAAGACCAAGGCTGTGCCTCAGCCTAGTTAGCTGTGGACCCGGTGTAACCGGGTTGGCTGGCGTCGTAGGTTGAGGTGCGTTACAGCATGGTGCGATGAACGCATCCGTCCAGAGGTTCCTGTTAGCGAGCCCAGAGCATAGATGTACGTGGCATTGGCCTAAGCAGTTATTGCATTTGACCGATGACGCGAGCGTGTATAATCTTTGCCGACAAACAGTACACGTAGAGACAGGTGCGAGAAGATGTTGATCCTGACTCACGTGTCTAAACTGCTCCGGTGGGAGCGAGAGTGTTGAGCTGCTGCGAGTGATGTTGACGCCATAAGGCACGAGCAACAGTCTGGAGTTTGTGTGGCGGGTATAGCAGAAGTGCTGCTAGTTGTTAAGACATTATTATTATTACTATTAGTATTGCTACTAGAAAGTGGCGGTAGGGGTGCGCTTGAACGGCGCTTACCGCGGGACGCCCAAGGGCGCAAACAACAAGGGGCCACGAAAGTACTAAAGAAAGTGCGGGGTCTGTGGATGTTAAGGTTAAGCCCTGAACATCCAGATTTATGGAGCCATCTCTTACACGAGAAGCATTGCACAGAATGCGACCGTTTAATATATATCTTTTTGCAACAGACACTGCATATCCATTCTTTTGGTCCGGGGTTCGGCTCAACGCCCGCCCGTAACAATAGAATATCTTGCAGCCCTGCTGCAAGGGGGGAGGATGATAGTTTCGGAATGGGACAAAACATACTAAACAGGGTTACATTGAAAGTGACAGTCCTTGGCCGAGGTAAAACCCCGGGTGGTTCCACTGCGCAGAGATCCATGGCGATGTCCTGGGTTTTCTGCTATGAGAAGTGACTGTATATAGGGAACCCGCGAATTTGAGTCAAGGCCATCAGCTTCTGGGCCCTTACACTTCGTGAACTGTATGTCGGCACAGGATATATGCGTCGGTGGCATCGGTTAAGTGCAACTCCTGCCTAGGCCGATGTCACCTACGCATATGCTCTCGGCCCGCAAAGAGAGATCTCTGGAGCTCAACGCCGACCGATTCAAGCTCGTCTCCCAACGAACGAAATCCGTCGGCTTCTGGACTGCGACGGCGATCGAGACCTAGCCTACCACCATCCAGGCAAGCGCATCAGTCCTTGAATCCCAGAGTGACCATTACCTCTTCTTCACATTTTGAAGTTATGCAACTAAATTGCAACGGCATAACTGGCAAGATAGCGGAAATACAAAAAGTTATGCAGCTGCATAAAATCAAAATCGCAGCAATCCAGGAGACGAAACTTGGCTCCCACTCGGATCTCCCAGCTAGTATAGGGAATTTGTAATCAACACAGACCAAAGAAACTCACCCTTAGAGTGTCAGGGTATAGTTGTACAGGCTGGAGGTGTTGATCTCGAGCTAATAAATATCTACATCCCTCCTGTCACCTGCTGTCCCAGAAGTTATAGGACTGACCTTAGTGTCTTTCTTTGTGGCGATAACCGTATCATCATGTGCGATTTTAATGCCCACCATGATATGTGGCAATCACGCCTTTCTGCACGGTGAATGGAGACGCCCCTACAAGGATGGCAGTTAATTGTAGTTCCCCGGACCTAACTATTGTTAGCCCGGGCTTAATTAACAGCATTAACTGGCACCCGATGGTGTCTTTGACATCAGACCATCAGCCCATCATCCTGTTCGTTGATCGTGCCTCGGATTTTATAATCTCGGAGAAAAGATCATACGTGAACTTCAAAAAGGCTAACAGGGTTGGCTTTATGGAATTCACGGAGAGCTCCTTTGGTGATCTTCCCATTCCGACTGATGTACACGTAGGTGAGCGTAAAATTCGCGAGGTCATAAAAAAGGCTACAGCCCGCCTTCTACCAACTGGTAGAATAAAAAACTTAAGGCGAAACTTCCCAGCTGAGGCTGCAGTCCTGGCCAACGAACGTGACCTCAAACGCAACATCGATCCATCAGATTGGTGATCTCAACGCGGAAATCAGACGGCTTGTCAACGAGCACAAACAAGCCAACTGAGAGGAGCACCTCAGGTCTTGTAACCTCTCTACCGGTGTTGGGAAGTTATGGTCCACAGTAAAATCCCTTTCCAACCCTACGGGTCCGCCAAAGAATGTCGACATCACCTTTGGTGACAATACTTTCAACGACCCAAAGAAATGTGCACAGGCTTTTTGCAGACAGTATGTCCCTTATCCTGCGCAGGACAGGACAAGACGTGGAACCTACAGGCGTGCGCACAAACACAAAAACTTTGCCCCCGTTCCCATCAGCGCTACAGAGGTTCAAGAGGCCATCAGGAAAGCCAAAAATTCCAAAGCCATCGGTTCCGATGGCATAGCCATGGTGCACCTTAAACACATCGGCGCAGAGGGAGTTAAGTACCTCACGGCCGTCTTCAACCGGTCCTTGACCACTTCTGTTATACCCGATAAATGGAAGCAGGCAACTGTGGCTCCACTACTAAAAACTTTTGAACTCGAAATATATATTTTTTGATTTTTTTCTTCGTTGTGCAAATGTATATTGTTGAATAAAATTTTATAGTTTAAGGGTATTTATATTTCATTTAATTCTAGTTAAGTGATCATGAGAAAAGATACGACGCTCAAGAAGCTTTGAGACCAAAATATTAGATTTTAGATTATGCTGCATAAGTTGAAAATTTGAAGTCCCTTCCAAAAAACAAAAAAATGGTATAATTAATTAGAGATTGCCTCTCGAAGATATATGTGCAAAAAATATATCATTCATTGCCAATTAGTGCCAACAAAACTACGTGAAAATCGAAACACGGAAAAATTTTCTAAAAATTCCACTTCTCGCGTGAAAAACATGCCACTCTTTTCAAATGAACAAAACACTATATATATTTCGAAAGTGTCAACATTTCTCTATCTTAAACCGTTGGGAATTTTGAAATCGGTTGAAAATTTCTTTTTTAATGAACTTTTTTTTAAAAACTGAAAAAAACGGCCTTTGACCTTAAACCCAGATTTTGGGGGTGTTACAAATTTTTTGAAGGATGTTTTGTGTATAATTCGACCAGATGAACAATTTTTACTAGGTCACTTTAAAAGAGTATTCAATTTTTATAGCAGTGTGTTATTTCTTTTATCCAGAGCTGTTAATTTTGATTAGTAATTAGTAATTGATTGATTAGAAGGTTTTTTCTAATTAGTAATGATTATTTTAATTGCTTTCAAAAAAAGCAATTACTAATTGATTACGATTAGAAAAAAAAAAAAAATTAAAAATAAAATAAAAAAAATTAAGAAATCAAGAAAAAATCAAAAATAATCAAAAAAGCCGTTTTTGATTACTTTTGATTATTTTTGATTTTTTCTTGATTTTTTAAATTTTTTTTTTATTTTTTTGTTTTTTTTTTAATTTTTTTTTTATTTTTTTTTTTTATTATTTTAGAGTTTTGTCTTTAAAAGTATAAACATCTGTGTATCTTTGTATGCAAATATATACACCTACTTACACATTGGGGCTCATGGATTTCTAGAATCAACCTTGATCGCTAAGTATATGTACATATGAGAAAAAATGCCAGGTTTGATGGTTATATTGGTTGGAGTGATGATAACACTAGTTTACAAATAATTAATTTGAAAATATACTAAGATATTCATGTATATGGGTGAATTGGCACTGATATGCCAAGCACAAAACGTATTTTAAAAATTTTTTGTATGGGTAGGTTTTCGAGATATCGGTAATTTTTTGTTTTTCGACTTTGGCCAGCTATTGCTCAGCGATGGTTTGGCCCACCCTACATTTTATACGTCGTTGGAATCGTATTTTAATTTCCTTTCGAACGAGGTATCGCTTTCGTCCATCGCTTTTGTATACCTCTCTGAAGTTGGCAAGACAACTTTTACGTGGCAAAAAAGTTACTTCACATGAAGTTGGCGTGCCACTCAATATTTTCCAAAATACGTCCGCGACAAATATTTTGATTTCACAGATTAATTACGGATAATTTACGACAAAATCACGTGCAAAGGTTTTTATCCTAGCTGGTCTCGAAAGTAGTTTTCCAGAAGTGGCACGCTAACTTCATGTGAAGTTGGCGGTGCACTACCAAAAAAATTAATTTTTTTTTTTTTAATTTTCCAAATATGCCACTTAGTTACGGCTAATTTACGGCAAAATCACGTGCAAACATTTTTTCTCTAGCAGGTCCCTAAGGTAGTTTTTCAAGGGTGGCACGCTAACTTCACATGAAGTTGGCGTGCCACTCAATATTTTCCAAAATACGGCTGCGGCAAATTTTTTGTTTTCACGGATAATTTACGTATAAATTACGGCAAATTATCCACTAGTTACTTTTTTGCCACGTAAAAGTTGTCTTGCCAGCTTCAGAGAGGTCTTTTGTATCATTGCCGAAAAGAATTTTTGAATGAAGTGATACCTAAAAAAACATATCGGCATATCAGTGCCAATTCACCCATATGCATAAATGTCCTGGTATTTTTTGGCTGTAAACTAGTGTAATTTGTCCTTTTATATCTAAACGGCTAGTGCCGGACATTTCTCGTTTGATACCCTACGGGTACGGTCGGATAGTTCTATTTGAACACTTATAAGTCTAGGCTTACACTGAAACCGACTTCGGCCGTCCGGCAGCAATCACACATGTGTTTTAAATGAACTCCTCGATTTCATCCGATTTCACCCGAATGTAAACAAACTTTGGCCGCCCGATAAAATAGAACGCGTTCGAATTTCTCTGATGAGACCGGATGAAAAAGTCGGTTGCAGTGTGAGGGTAGCCTAAATTTGCTACACAAATTAAAACATAGGCATACCAACTATGTCCAAAAGAGACTTGTAATGATCAATTGATCAAAAATTAAGCGGTTATTATCCATAGAGAGATGTCCGGGATTAATAATATCGTCAACAATGGGCGACGTAGTCATTTATGCGCATTTCACATTTGATTTACTATCGTACAGTATACTATTAACAAGTTGTAAATTACACCGTGACAGCAGCTAGTCCTGAGCGCACCAATGTTGACACTGCCACTGTTAGTAGGATCTCTGCCACGCCAAACCGTGGTCTGAACAAATCGTCGTTGAAAGATAAGCCTCCAGACGAGGCGGAACTCGACGATACGGCGGTGGCAGGGAAGTCTGAGCGCTCTCATGTTGGTGGTGATTCAGATAAACCTGCACAAATCTAAAGCAACCTCGGCTGCTTTAATCAGTCGTCTCTCTAAAGGCGACGTAGATGTAGTCCTGATCCAAGAACCCTGGGTCAACAGCTCAAGGATTTGCGGTTTGGGGACTAAGGGGTTTAAGCTTATTCGAGCCAGCGAGGGGGGCAGGGTTAGAGCCTGTATTTTGGTTAAGTCTGAGCTGAATGCCTTTCTCTTGCCCAACTATACCAATGGTGACGTTACAGCTGCCAGTTTAACAGTCGACCGTACCAGTCTGACGATGGCGTCGGTCTATATGCCCTACGACGCCGAAGAACCTCCGCCACAGAGGGAGGTAAAAGACCTGGTGGAAAATTTTTCCATGGGTCATCTTATTATCGGAACTGACGCCAATGCTCATCACGTCCAGTGGGGAAGCTCCGATATCAATGCTCGAGGAGAGTCGTTGTTTGACTTTTTGTTAACAACTAACCTGGTAGTTTGCAACATGGGTAACGAACCTACGTTTATTACTAAAACCCGTAGGGAGGTCATATATCTCACTATTTGCAGCGAAGGCGCTTATGAGTGGGTAAGAAAATGGCGCGTTCTCGATGAGCACTCATTCTCCGACCATCGGTACGTAGAAATAGTTCTAGACTTTTCTGTTGAGCAGCCGGTTATGAAACGCAACCCACGTAACACTAACTGGCAGCTACACAATGAAATACTATCTAGGGACTTACCAGCACTGCCCCCACAAGTCCCCTCATCAGTAGGGGAGTTGGAGGATCTGGTAAAGACCTTTACAACGGCGCTCTCGAATGCCTTAGAGCAGGCTTGCCCAGTGCCAAAACCACGCGGTAAACATAGGCCGCATAGGTGGTCCTACGACCTGGACTCGCTCCGAAAATCATGTAGGACACAATTTAATAAGGCCAAGAGCCTTGGCACGGAGACTCAATGGCTCGAATATAAAGTTAAACTCAGGGCCTACAAAAAAGCTCTGAGGCAGGCGAAGAGAGTATCGTGGAGAAATTTCTGCACTGGGGTCGAAAATGTCGACGATACAGCGAGACTTAGACGAGTACTCTCAAAAACTCAAACAGCCACAAACTATTTGCGCAAACCTGACGGATCCTGGACCAGCACGGAGAGGGAAACCCTAGAGCTGTTCTTGAATACGCACTTCCCAGGGAACTTGCATGAGGAACCCGTAGCACCTACAACAAACCTGGCTGTATACATACCCATCACGGAGGAAAAGGTTAGATGGGCGGTTAAAAGCTTCGAACCGTTCAAGGCTGCCGGGCCAGACGGGATTATTCCCGAACAACTCATAAACACGCTGGAGACATCAGCCAAATTGCTGGTATTTCTCTATGCCTTTCTCTTAGCTACATTCCGTGCTCCTGGAGAAGTGCCACGGTAGTGTTTATTCCTAAGGCGGGGAAGGCGTCTCATTACGAGCCCAAGGACTACAGGCCGATCAGTCTCTCATCCTTTGTGCTCAAAACCTTCGAGAGGATAATAAATGACTACCTCTCCTCTACTATTGATAGCAACCTGATCTGTAGCTATCAGCATGCATACACCAAAGGGAAATCTACAGAAACTGCGCTTCACAGCCTAGTTTCTGTTATTGAAAAATCGCTGTATGAGAAGGAGTACTGTCTTGCGGCCTTTTTAGATATTGAAGGAGCCTTCAACAACATAAGCCCTGATGCTATAAACACCGCTTTAACAAGTCTGGGCATAAGCAGGTCTCTTATTGGACTTATTGATCAACTACTAAAGGGTAGACGAATAGTTTCATCACTGGGCTCGGTTGACTTATCACGCTATGTCACAAGGGGAACGCCTCAGGGTGGTGTTCTCTCCCCGCTTCTATGGAACCTCACTGTCAACTCGATGCTGCGAGATACAAGCTGGGGGGCGGGAAGGTAGTGGCATATGCAGACGACTTAGCTATAGTATATAGGGGCAAATTCCCACAAACTCTGTGCGACTTGATGCAAGTAGCACTGCGAGAGGTTTCCTCACGGTGCTTGCTCTGCGGACTGAGCATCAACCCGGGAAAAGTAGAACTGGTTCTCTTTACCAACCGATATAAGATACCACCGCTAATACTACCAAAACTGAATGACGTGCTCCTGAACTTGGCTGACAAAGCCAAGTTCTTGGGCACAGTTCTGGATAGGAAACTAACCTGGAAGGAGAATGTCCTTCAGCGCCAGAAGAAAGCGTGTATTGCACTCTACACGTGCAAAAGAGCCATTGGAAAGAAATGGGGGCTCGGCCCCAAAATATGCTCTATGGAGTTGTGGTATGGTGGCCTGCGCTGAGCAAGGCAACAAACCTTAATCTGCTAGGTAAAGTACACAGATCTTGCATGATCTGTATAAGCGGTGCGTTAAGAACAACGCCCAATGAAGCACTCCAGGCCATTCTTGGCATTTTGCCACTCGATCTGGAAGGGCACCGGGTGGCAGCAGCATCGGCTCTGCGTCTAAGGGAAACGTCCTGCTGGGGCGCAAGCACTACTGGACACGCCTGTATTTTGGGATCCTATAGCTTTCTTCCGCTGAGCACAGATCGCTGTGCGATCACAACAGTCGGAGATAGCGGTTTTAAAATCAACATTCCCAGCAGGGAAGAATGGGAGAGCACGGATCGGAGTCCCGTCACTCATGGCGGCACTTCCATTTATACTGATGGCTCGAAGTTAGACGGCAGAGTTGGGGGAGGGGTTTATTCAAAGGATCTGAACCTTGAGCTCTCCTTCAGACTCCCTGATCACTGCAGTGTCTTCCAGGCTGAAGTATCAGCAATCATGGACGCCGCGGCTTGGATAGGCCAACACACTATCAGACAGGACATTTTTATATTCAGCGACAGCCAGGCGGCCATCAAATCCCTTGGCTCTTATTCGTTCAACTCTGAACTCACGCTCAGCTGTCGTCGATCTCTACAAGAGATGGCCCAACAGAATCGCGTGAACCTCACATGGGTCCCGGGGCATAGGGACATTGAGGGAAATTGTAGGGCAGACGAACTTGCGAGGCAGGGCACGACCAAGCAGGTTCTTCGGGATAAAGAGCGCTTAGGTATGCCGTTTGCCACATGCAAGCTTATGCTGAAGGAGTACACACTCCGCCAAGCCAACGAAAGATGGCTGCAATCTCCAGGATGCCGGATATCCAAAGAAACCTGGGCGAAATGGGATCATAAAAGATCAAGACAAATTTATGGCCTAAGGAGAAGAGAAATCTCCATATTAATAGGCGTATTAACTGGGCACTGCCTCATTGGACTAGGTGTGCCCTACCGACGATGCTGTAGGAGTTGTAAGGATGATGAGGAGGAGGAAACGGTGGAGCACCTCATCTGCAACTGCCCGGCTTTAAGTGGCGCGAGAATGCGCTTTTTGGGAGTTCCCTTCCTGGTTAGCCTACGCCAGGTCACGGAGCTGAACATAAAGGACCTGATGGCCTTCATCAAGTCATCTAAATTGTTCGAGGAGGAGTAACGGTGTCGGTATAGGAACGTCAGTCCCGGGATTCTGCTATGTGGAGAATTCCGTTAATACCGGGATTTTCCATATGGCAGGGTCCCGGAACTGACTTTTCTAGTGTTGGTGGTATCACAACGGGCCTTTTAATACTGGCCTAGGTGTGCCTCTGCGGCAGCCACTTGAACCTAACCCCATGATAAAAATACTGTAAGGTAAAACCTTTCTCTCTTCTGATTTTATTTTGACATATTTAAGCAATATACATTTGTATGTTGGTGCAAGTGAATATTTATGTATGTACATATTTTTCTACAACAGTACTGGAAAAAAATCAAAAAATCAAAAGTAATCATTACTTTTGATTATTTTTGAATTTTTGATTTTTTTTGGATTTTTTTAATTTTTTTTATTTTTTTTTTATTTTTTTTTTATTTTTTTTTTTAATCAATTGAAAAATAATCATTAAAAAGTGAAAGTAATTGGTAATCAATCATTAGGTGGCTTCTCAAAAAATAATCAATGAAATGCTAATCATTACCGATTAGTAATCAATTATTAACAGGTCTGGTTTTATCTAACCTACTACTTTAAAATTGTAAAAATATTAAAAGCAGAATTACCTCAGATAGCCAGGACGTCATATTATAAAAAAACGCAATAAAGAACAAAGCACATTGGTATTAAACCACTTATTCAACCACTAATTACAAAAGAGAAAAAAGCAAGGTATGTTACCGATTAAAATAAAGTTCCGGTTTCGGTTACGGTTTTTTAACGTGTTTCGGTTTCGGTTTCCTTCTCCAACATTTATTTCGGTTTCGGTTACGGTTTCGTTCCGGTTTCGGTTTCCAAATAAAAACACCAACACAAAAAAAAATGTGCTACTACAAAACTCAAATATGTACCCAAATGCAAAATAAGTCTGAATTTTTATAACTTTACTCCGGTGTCATGATGAATTTTCTCCAATAAGTATATAGTAATAAATATTACTTCCGCTATTTATGGAAAAAAACTTTCTTCAAAATAAGTTTAAAAAATTAACTCTACTTTTTCTGTTAGAAAAATGTTAAAATCAGAGACAGTAATCATAATGAGTGAAATAATAAAAACTAGTATATCCCGTGGTCGAAATTCGACCAATTTAAAATAGTTGAACTTATTCAAACATCTGATCAACTTTTTGTCTGCTGCCTTTAGGCCCGTGGCCGAACCTCGACCAACCTAAATGTATACATTAAAAACTCATCTATAGGCAAAATGAGGCCATCAAAGAATTTAAAAAATAGCGGCTGTTATTATATAATAAAAATATTAAATTACAGCAGCTCTTTCCAAAATTATTTATGGCAAATGCCATGCAAATATTCGGTTTTCGAGATTTTATATTGCACTTGAATAATCGGATGATGAGATTGTGCTTAACAAATAGCCACTAATTTATGCGATCGTTTTTGCAAAAACAGTTAAAGGTTTTTGTAGCTTTTTTCTTTATCCATAACTTAGCAATATTTAGAAGACATTTTAATTTGATTTTTGATTTGATTTAAAAAAAAAATTTTGGTATATTGATTTAAAAAAAAAAATGTATGCAAAGTGGTAAAATCAGCCAAAATCTAGCCTTTTGCAAAAACTGTTTAAAGGTTTTTCTATCTTTTTTCCTTAACCATAACTTAAAAATACATTTCTTATCAATTTTTTATTTGATTTTTGATTTAAAAAAAAAAAAAATATTCAAAAGTGGTGAAACCGGGCAAAATGTAGCCTTTTGCAAAAATAGTTTGAGGACTTTCTAGCCTTTTTCCTTAGCCATAACTTAGAAACATTTAAAAAGACATTTCAAATCGATTTTTGATTTGATTTTTGAAAAAAATGTGGGTATGTTGATTTAAAAAAAAAGTTATTCAAAATTGGTTAAACCGGGCAAAATCTAGCCTTATGCAAAAACAGTTTGAGGGGTTTTAAGCTTTTTCCTCAACGATAACTTAGAAATATTTAAAAAGACATTTCGTATCGATTTTCGATTTGATTTTTGAAAAAAATAGTACGTATATTGATTAAAAAAAAAAAATATTCAAAAGTGGTGAAACCGGGCAAAATGTAGGCTTTAAGGATTTTCTAGGTTTTTTCCTTAAAAAGACACTTCATATCGATTATGTTGATTTAAAAAAAAAAGTTATTCAAAAGTGGTTAAACCTCGCAAAATCTAGCCTTATGCAAAAACAGTTTGAGGGTTTTCTAGCTTTTTCCTTAACCCTAACTTAGAAATATTTAAAAAGACATTTTATATTGATTTTTGATTTGATTTTTGAAAAAAAAAAAATTTAGGTATATTGAAACCGGGAAAAATGTAGCCTTTTGGAAAAACCGTTTGAGGGTTTTCTAGCTTTTTTCATTAACCCTAGAATCGTAATACAGTTTTACCCTACGTTAATGCTAATATACGTAAATTTTACGTACTACACCGTTTGGGGCAGTAATTTTAGATAAATGTTTAATAAAAACCTGTTTTTCTTTTGTGTTGATTTTATTAAATGAAAGTACAAAGTTTTTTTGTTTTTAAAACTAAATAATAAGAATTTCTACATACATCCGTCGAATATTTTAATTTGATGCTCACCACACAGGGCAGCTTCATTATGTATTCAAAAAGAGGTAGTTGTCAGCCTTTTTTTAAAATAGTTACAAAGTTTTAAGTATAAAGGTTCGCCTTTTGGTGAAAAAGTTAAAGTAATTGTGTTTTATTAGGTTTATCACAGAAACTGTTCTTCAATTGTATAGAAAGTTTGGATAATAATACATACGTTAATGCTAAGACTACGTAAAATTTACGTACACACTTTTTTTGTAAGAACGATAAAAGCGAACCAGGAACTGACACATGATTAATTATTCACTTTTTAATGAAACAATAAAATGAAGAAAGCACTGCCGAGTGCTCACAGCTATACGGAACTGCGGTAAACTGTAACGGCACTTTTTATGAGACATACACGTAAAATATACGTATATTACCATTCTAGGGTTAACCATAACTTAGAAATATTTAAAAAGACATTTTATATAAATTTTTTTTTTTTATTCAAAAGTGGTCAAAAAGTTATTCAAAAGTGGTTAAACCTCGCAAAATCTAGCCTTATGCAAAAACAGTTTGAGGGTTTTCTAGCTTTTTTCCTTAACGCTAACTTAGAAATATTTAAAAAGACATTTTATATTGATTTTTGATTTGATTTTTGAAAAAAAAAATTTAGGTATATTGAAACAGGGAAAAATGTAGCCTTTTGGAAAAACCGTTTGAGGTTTTTCTACCTTTTTTCATTAACCATAACTTAGAAATATTTAAAAAGACATTTTATATTGATTTTTTTTTTTTTATTCAAAAGTGGTCAAATTTTGTCTAGACTTGTTTGGTGTTCGGGTTGTAAATCTGGATGAATAGAAATGAGTTGTTGTCTTTAGTAATATTTTAGTTGACCCCTAACCACTTCGTTTAGTACAAAATTTAAGGACCTGTGAAAAATTATCGATTTTTATATTTCAAAATTTATAGAAATAATCTAATAAACAGAACAATATCCCCCTTATTCATAAAAAATATAAAAGGTTTTTAAGCTCATATTATTCAAAATTTGTATGAAAATGTCATATTAAAAAGCTTTATAAACCAATTTTATTTTTTATGAATATGAGGGTATGTTTAAAAAAATTTTAATTTTCGGAAAAACTTACCAAAAAACCCAAATTGTATAAGCGGTTATCTCATTTCTATAATGGGTGGTATGTATGTATATTTATGAAAATATTCGCAGTAAGTTTTTTTCCGAAAAAAGTATCACAAATATAAAAATATGTCTTATGAAATTTTAATGAGCTTATAAAAAATCAAGATTAGAAATACTAATATACCTAAAGATGTTTTAAAAAAAAAAAAAATATTTTCAATGAAAAAAAAATTGTAGCCCGGAGCTGTTCTCGAACCTACAACAGTTCGCTCGCTATCCGATGCGCTAACTACTGCTCTACTGCTTTATCTACGAATTTATTGTCAAATCACCAATTCAAGCTGTATGGGCAATGAGCGAGAGAATGAAAATAGTTTCTCTAATAAAAGGAGGAGCTTGTTGAGTGAAAGATTGAAAGGTTCATTTTGCAGAAAATGAGTTCTATTTATAGAAATTTATTATACAGGCGTGTTTTTAAATCTTTTTAGAGGGGGTAAATTAAAAATTCTGGTTAGGTCAAAAAAAGTTTGAGGATTTTCTGGCTTTTTTCTTTAACCATAACTTAGAAATATTTAAGACACTTTATATGGATTTTTTATTTGATTTAGAGAAAAAATATATATTAATTTTTCTATTCAATTTGGTCTAGACTTGTTTGGGGCTCGGGTTGCAAATCTGCCCTTTTAAAAGTTAATACATATGTACATATGAATAGAAATCAGTTGTTGCCTTCAGTAAAATTTAAGACGACCGCTAACCACTTGATTTAGTTCAAAATTTAAGTACATATTAAATATGTTGTCGATTTTTATATTTTAAATAGGGAGTCTATCAGCAACTTTGTCTCAAACGGTAGAAATCACTAAAATTTATAGAAGTAATCTACCGAAGTCCGATAAATAGACTACAGTGTTTGAAAAAATTTCGCAACTTCGATCTTATATCATCAAAAATTAGACAAAAAAACCCAAATTGAATAAGCGGTTATCGCATTTCTATAATGGGTGGTATGTATGCATATGCTTTCCGTCAACCAAAAATATTCAGCAATTTTTTTTCTCGAAAATAGAGATCACAAACATAAAAATTTAAAAAAGTCAAGATAAGAAATATTTATATATTGAAAAAATAAAAACAATTTTCAATGAAAAAATTAAAAAAAAAAAAAATGTGGCCAATAGCTGTACTTGAACCATTAACCGTTCGACCACTACCCCCCAAGCTTCCCACTGGGCTATCGCTTTATGTACAACTTGATTGTCAGATAACCAATTCAAGTGGCATGAGAAAGTTTCATTCGCTTATTACAGATAAATGAAGCAGGATTGATTATATATTAGATAATTGTGCACTGCCTTAGAGGTATGCCAACAAATCCATATGCATTTCATAAATATTTATGCATATTTAGTATGGGTTTAAGCTTGGTAAATATTTATATGTAAAATTTGATAGCTTATATAATAATATATAATGGATGAATGAAGTACTCAATGAGCGAAGGAGTGAAAATAATTTCTCTAATAATAGGAGGAGCTTATTGAGTGAAAGAATGAAATTCATTTTGTAGAAATATGAGTTTTATTTATAGAAATTTATTATTTAGTGTTGGTAAATTACAAATGCTGGTTAGGGCAAATCTAGGCTTTTGCAAAAACAGTTAAAGGTTTTTCTAGCTTTTTTCTTTATCCATAACTTAGCAATATTTAGAAGACATTTTAATTTGATTTTTGATTTGATTTAAAAAAAAAAATGTAGGTATATTGATTTAAAAAAAAAAATGTATTCGAAGTGGTAAAATCAACCAAAATCTAGCCTTTTGCAAAAACTGTTAAAGGGTTTTCTATCTTTTTTCCTTAACCATAACTTAAAAGTATTTAAAAATACATTTCTTATCGATTTTTGAAAAAAATAGTACGTATATTGATTAAAAAAAAAAAAAATATTCAAAAGTGGTGAAACCGGGCAAAATGTAGCCTTTTGCAAAAAAAGTTTGAGGATTTTCTAGCCTTTTTCTTTAGCCATAACTTAGAAATATTTAAAAAGACATTTCATATCGATTTTTGATTTGATTTTTGAAAAAAATGTGGGTATGTTGATTTAAAAAAAAAAAAAAATATTCAAAAGTGGTGAAACCGGGCAAAATGTAGCCTTTTTCAAAAATAGTTTGAGGATTTTCTAGCCTTTTTCCTTAGCCATAACTTAGAAATATTTAAAAAGACATTTCATATCGATTTTTGATTTGATTTTTGAAAAAAATGTGGGTATGTTGATTTTAAAAAAAAGTTATTCAAAATTGGTTAAACCGGGCAAAATCTAGCCTTATGCAAAACCAGTTTGAGGGTTTTTAAGCTTTTTTCCTCACCATAACTTAGAAATATTTAAATAGACATTTTATATCGATTTTTGATTTGATTTTTGAAAAAAACAGTACGTATATTGATTTAAAAAAAAAAATATTCAAAAGTGGTTAAACCTCGCAAAATGTAGCCTTATGCAAAAACAGTTTGAGGGTTTTCTAGCTTTTTTCCTTAACCCTAACTTGAAAATATTTAAAAAGACATTTTATATGGATTTTTTTTTTTTTATTCAAAAGTGGTCAAATTTTGTCAAGACTTGTTTGGTGTTCGGGTTGTAAATCTGGATGAATAGAAATGAGTTGTTGTCTTTAGTAATATTTTAGTTGACCTCTAACCACTTCGTTTAGTACAAAATTTAAGGACCTGTGATAGGTATATATTTCAAAATTTATAGGAATAATCTACCGAAGTCCGATAAACAGAACAATATCCCCCTTATTCATAAAAAATATAAAAGGTTTATTAAGCTCTTATTATTCAAAATTTTATTGTTTATGAATATGAGGGTATGTTTAAAAAAATTTTAATTTTCGGAAAAACTTACCAAAAAACCCAAATTGTATAAGCGGTTATCTCATTTCTATAATGGGTGGTATGTATGTATATTTATGAAAATATTCGCAGTAAGTTTTTTCCGAAAAAAGTATCACAAATATAAAAATATGTCTTATGAAATTTTAATGAGCTTATAAAAAATCAAGATTAGAAATACTCATATACCTAAAGATGTTTTAAAAAAGAAAAAAATATTTTCAATGAAAAAAAAATTGTAGCCCGGAGCTGTTCTCGAACCTACAATAGTTCGCTCGCTATCCGATGCGCTAACCACTGCTCTACTGCTTTATCTACAAATTTATTGTCAAATCACCAATTCAAGCTGTATGGGCAATGAGCGAGAGAATGAAAATAGTTTCTCTAATAAAAGGAGGAGCATGTTGAGTGAAAGATTGAAAGGTTCATTTTGCAGAAAATGAGTTCTATTTATAGAAATTTATTATACAGGCGTGTTTTTAAATCTTTTTAGAGGGGGTAAATTACAAATTCTGGTTAGGTAAAAAAAGTTTGAGGATTTTCTAGCTTTTTTCTTTAACCATAACTTAGCAATATTTAAGACAATTTATATGGATTTTTTATTTGATTTAAAGAAAAAATATATATTAATTTTTCTATTCAATTTGGTCTAGTCTTGTTTGGGGCTCGGGTTGCAAATCTGCCCTTTTAAAAGTTAATACATATGTACATATGAATAGAAATCAGTTGTTGCCTTCAGTAAAATTTAAGACGACCGCTAACCACTTGATTTAGTTCAAAATTTAAGTACATATTAAATATGTTGTCGATTTTTATATTTTAAATAGGGAGTCTATCAGCAACTTTGTCTCAAACGGTAGAAATCACTAAAATTTATAGAACTAATCTACCGAAGTCCGATAAATAGACTACTGTGTTTGAAAAAATTTCGCAACTTCGATCTTATATCATCAAAAATTAGACAAAAAAACCCAAATTGAATAAGCGGTTATCGCATTTCTATAATGGGTGGTATGTATGCATATGCTTTCCGTCAACTAAAAATATTCAGCAATTTTTTTTCTCGAAAATAGCGATCACAAACATAAAATGTTTAAAAAAGTCAAGATAAGAAATATTTATATATTGAAAAAATAAAAACAATTTTCAATGACAAAAAAAAAAAAAAAATTTGGCCAATAGCTGTACTTGAACCATTAACCGCTCGTGCTTTTTAGCATGTATTCTTTATTGAGTTCTTTCTAAAACTGAAACTTAATAATTACCCTAACTGTCCACCTAACCCACGACGTTGGATAACGCTGCTGCTGCTCTGCTGGCGGTTAGCGAGGTTGACACAACCGTTTCGCTAACGATGTTTACTTGCTGCTGTTGCAATAGCTGCTTTTGCTGATGCAGCTAAACATGATGAAGGGAATTGTGGCACTTGTGATGTTGTCATAGCGCAATGACCACAGACGATTGCAATAGCTATTGTTTCGCTGACACAGCGAAGTGTGCCAACAACGATATGCGATCATACCGTGTGATCGCACTTCTGCTGATCCAGCTAGTTGCATGAGGTGGCGTGCTGTCGTAATTTGGCTGAATGTGATTGACCTAGGCGAAGGCTAGGAAGACAACTGTGCCATTTGGTTAATGACATTTGTGGGAAGAAACTTGTGATAACTTGTACAAATTGATTGTCAGATAACGAATTCAAGTGGCATGAGAAATTTTCATTCGCTTATTACAGATAAATGAAGCAGGATTGGTTATATATTAGATAATTGTGCACTGCCTTAGAGGTATGCCAACAAATCCATATGCATTTCATAAATATTTATGCATATTTAGTATGGGTTTAAGCTTGGCAAATATTTATATGTAAAATTTGTTAGCCTATTAATATAATAGATCGGAATTTAATTACTATTGTACAATTTATATTTTTTGGATCAAGGTTAATTATTATTTTTTCAGTTTTATCTTTTCGATCGGCAGTAATAATTAAATCATGATTTTAATGATATTAATCATAAATAATAATTATGCAGTCTGGTAGGTTCGATGCCAGCCAGACCGGATAAAACACTACGTCTAAATGCTTCATCATCATTTATTGGCGCTTAACCGCCTAAGCGATTTTGGCCGTCGCCTATCAAAGCACGCCAGTCATTCCTTTTTAGCGATAACTGACGCCAATTGGAAACCCCAAGGGAGTTCAAGTCATCCTCCACCTGTTGTTTCCATCTCAGTCGAGGCCTCCCCCTTCCTCTGCTGCCGAATTCGGGTGACGATTGGAAAACCTTCTGGGCTGGAGCTTCTTTGTCCATTCGCATGACGTGACCCAGCCAGCGGAGCCTTTGGGCTTTAATTCGCTGGACTATGGTCAGATCTGCGTAAAGCTCGTACAGCTCATCGTTAAATCTCCTTCGATACTCGCCGTCGGCATCACGGGAAGGACCATAAATCTTCCGGAGAACTTTTCTCTCAAATACTCCAAGGGCCATCTCATCTTCTCTTGACATTGTCCATGAATCTGAGCCATACATCAGGACAGGTATGATGAGAGACTTATAGAGCGCGATCTTTGTTCTTCGAGAGAGGACTTTACTTCTCAATTGCCTACTCAGTCCAAAGTAGCACTTGTTCGCAAGAGTGATTCTCCGTTGGATTTCTAGACTGATATTATTTTCGGTGTTAATGCTGGTTCCCAAATAGACGAAGTCCCTCACAGTTTCAAATTTGTAACTATCAACAGTGACGTGGCTGCCAAGGCGCAGGTGCGCCGATTCTTTCTTTGATGACAGCAAATACTTCGTCTTGTCCTCGTTGACCGCAAGACCCACTTTTTTCGCTTCTTTATCCAGTCCAGAGAAGGCAGCGCTTACGGCGCGGTTGTTAAGGCCAATGATATCAATATCATCGGCATACGCCAGCAATTGCACGCTCTTGTAAAAGATTGTACCATTGTGGTTTAGCTCTGCTGCTCGAATTATCTTCTCCAGCATCAGGTTGAAGAAATCGCACGAAAGGGAGTCGCCCTGTCTGAAGCCTCGTTTGGTTTCAAATGGCTCAGAGAGGTCCTTCCCGACTCTGACGGAGCTGTTAGTATTGCTCAACGTCATTTGGCAAAGCCGTATAAGCTTTGCAGGGAAGTCAAATTCAGACATGGCGGCATACAGGCAACTCCTTTTTGCGCTGTCAAAAGCGGCTTTGAAATCGACAAAGAGATGGTGTGTGTCGATTCTTTTATCATGGGTCTTCTCCAGGATTTGGCGTATCGTGAAAATCTGGTCGATGGTAGACTTACCAGGTCTAAAGCCACACTGATAAGGTCCAATCAGCTTGTCTACGATGGGCTTCAGTCTTTCACACAATACGCTAGAAAGAACCTTATATGCGATATTAAGAAGGCTGATTCCGCGGTAGTTGGTGCGGTTAGCGGGATCGCCTTTCTTGTGGATTGGGCAGAGCACACTTAAATTCCAATCTGGAGGCATGCACTCGTCTGACCATATTCTGCATAAGAGCTGATGCATGCTTTTTACCAGCTCTTCGCCTCCGTGTTTGAACAGCTCGGCGGGTAGTCCGTCTTTTCCAGGCGCTTTGTTGTTTTTGAGCCGGGATATAGCTATCCTCACTTCATCATAGTCAGGTGGTGGGACGACTTTTCCATAGTCAGGGATTGGGGTATCGGGTTCGACGTCTCCCTCGCAATTTAGCATTGAGGAGAAGTGCTCCCTCCATAATTTAAGTACACTCTGTACGTCGGTTACCAGGTCGCCATTATTGTCCTTACAGGAACTTGCCCCGGTCTTAAAACCTTCCGTCATCCGCCGGATCTTTTCATAGAATTTTCGGGCATCATTCCTGTCAGCCAGCATCTCAAGCTCCTCACACTCACGCCTTTCGGCCTCACGTTTCTTTTTTCTGAAAAGGCGTCTCTCTTCCTTCTTTGCCTCACGATAGCGTTGCCATACACTGCGGGTTGCGCCCGTTCGCAACGTCTCCCTGTAGGCAGCGTCCTTTTTGTCCGAGGCAGTGCTGCATTCCTCATCGTACCAGTTGTTTTTGCGGGCTCGCTGGAACCCTATAGTGGCCTCAGCGGCGGTACGTAATGAGTGAGAGATATGCTTCCATTGCTCGGTTGCATCGTTAGGTCGAGGATTGCTCTCCGATAGCAGGTGTGAGAGTCGAGTGGAGAAATTGTCAGCTGTCTGTGTCGTGCGCAGCTTCTCGACGTCAAACTTTCCTTCCGTTACTGTGCGCACTTTCTTTGCTACACAGAGGCGTGTGCGTATCTTGGCTGCAACAAGATAATGGTCCGAGTCGATATTGGGACCACGAAGGGTACGCACGTCCAGAACGGTGGAGCTATGTCTGCCGTCGATCATGACATGATCAATCTGGTTTCTTGTTCTTTGATCAGGAGACAGCCATGTGGCTTGGTGTATTCGTTTATGCTGGAACCTGGTACTACTGATGACCATATTGCGAGCAGCGGCGAAATCAATCAACCTAGTGCCGTTGGGGGATGTTATATCATGGCGACTAAATTTTCCAACTGTTGGACCAAAGACTCCTTCCTTGCCCACCTTCGCATTAAAGTCGCCGAGCACGATTTTGATATCATGTTGGGGGCAGCGATCATAAGTCTGTTCAAGTTTATCGTAGAAGGAGTCCTTCTCTGCGTCGTCCGTCTCCTCAGTCGGCGCATAGGCGCAGATAAATGTTATGTTGAAAAATTTCGCTTTGATGCGGATCGCAGCGAGACGCTCGTCCACGGGGGTGAACGCTAGTACTTGGCGGCGAAGTCTCTTTCCCACCACGAATCCTACACCACGCGCTTTGCCGCGTGTCTGGCCACTGTAGTATACGTCACAAGGTCCGATGGTCGTCTTTCCTTGTCCCGTCCATCGCATTTCCTGCAGGGCGGTAATGTCAGCCTTTGCGTTAACGAGGACATCAACCAGTCGGGCAGCGGTACCGTCCCTTGAAAGGGTCCGGACATTCCCGGTACATGCCCTAATATCCAAATCATTATGCCTTATTCGTTTTGCCGGGTCGTCAACATTAAAGGGGGTTCTCATCCGAGGCTTTAATACATTTTTCATTGGACTAAATTTTTTTACGTGGCGGGTCCCAAACCCAGCGCACAACCTGTTTCGGGGTTTTTGGAAAATATTTACACATTTATATAGCGAGCCGCTTGCTTCAAGACAGACGCCCGCTTGCAGCCGCACCTCATGGTGAACAGACGCTGCGCAAAAACCTCGGTGAGCCCTTAAACCAAGTATGCCAGAGTGGCCCCACCGGGGCTCCCTATCTTTCTGCCGCGAGCCTAGGTAGCTCCCGTTGCCCAGAGTGCACGAACGAGGACGCAAGAGTCGGGATTGAGCAAGGTCACTTAGCAACCACACTCCATTACACTCCCCGTCTAAATGCTTGGTCGCATGAAAACTAGTCAGTGAATTACCATTCCACTGTATAAAATTTTGCATTCAATTCTTTCTAATACCTATAATTACAAAATTAACGTATAAATATATACATTGGATTCAATCCACAAATAAAACTTCATAATTGTTATTTTCGAATTTTAAAATTTTCCATCACCCCGTTATAATTATTTTCGAACTTTACAAATTTTACTCAACCATAATTATTATTTTCGATTATTTAATTAAGAATCATGTGTAATTATTTTCTTATGATTTTTATTTTTCGTTCAGGCAATAATAATTACAGCTTGATTTTTACTTTTTCGCTCGGAAATAATAACACTATACAACAGCCATTTTGCAACAGAGTCACCGTGGTACTTTTCTGAAAGGCGGCATCGCATATATAATTGTTGCCGAAGAAACTTATAGTCCAGCTACCATGAGTCTACTGTTAACAATATCTTTACGACACCTTCGGGAAAAATATTCCTCATAAAAAAATAGGGGGGTGTCCAAATAACGAAATTTCCGTCGAGGACTCCTTTAACCATAAACTAGCAAAAACTAGAGTTCATCCAAGAAACAACTAAAATACATGAGACATTCCATATGAAAACGTCTAATTCAAAAAGCTGGCTAGTCTCGGATTTCGTTCAAACTTTGAGGGACACTTCTTTAGGGTCCTAACGGATCAAATTTACACACATTTAATTTTTATAACCACTGGTTTCGGACTGGTCGAATTTCAAAGTTTGAAAAACGTCGTTTTTAGGCTTACCCTATTATTGCTGTACACATGTTTCTATTACAGATATCCTTTCATTCGATCCGGCGTTTTATGGAAAAAGAGAGTAGTTTGTTCAAAAGTAAATAATAAATCATATAGCGTGTACCTGGTATAATAAACCTGGAAGTTAAAATTCATCATTTTTATCCTTTCTTGTCAAATTTAGCTGGCTCTGGCGTCTTCACTGTTTTAAGTAGCCATTCAATTTTGTTCAGAAATTATGGGTACATACCCTAGAAGAAACTAACCCATTCATCGGCCAAAAAAACTCACTCTTACATAGGTAAATTATTATCTCGGAATTTGTAAGTTTTCAAAAATCGTGTTTTCAGGCTCTAAAACGGACATGTTTCTCAAGAGATGAAAATACGAATTTGTTATGGACTCCAGTCCTGACCTTTAGCTTCTAATACCTCAACATTTTGTTTTGTTATATTCATACTAAAGCGGGCTACCCACCTGCCAAGAAATGCCTCAAGAAAAAAAACGAGCATATATTTCTTATGCCTGGTCAGGAAATTTTGACGTTTACGGTATTTTCCATTTTATTGCAGATTAATATTACAAAAATGTATACAAGATGTGCAGCGAAGTATATACTCATCTTTGCCATGAATCTGCACGTTTACCTCAAGAAATATATACGAGCTATTTATTTCTTGAGGTAAACCGGCGTTGCCAACCATCGAAAATTGTAGTATTTTTTCTTATGAGTTGAATATTGGCACAAGAAAATTTGACGTGTGAGAAAAGTTCTTGACCATTTCTTGGACGTTTTTTATGTGGGGTTTGACATTTCTGGCGGCCGCCGTGGTGTAGCGGTTAAGTGTTCGGCCTTCTACACCAAGTCGTGGCGGTTCGATGCCCGGCAAAAGTAACATCAAAAATTATTTAGAAAAAGAATTTTTCTAAAACGGGGTCGCCCCTCGGCAGTAGTCTGGCAAACTCTCCGGGTGTATTTCTGCCATGAGAAGCTTCTCAGCAAAAAATTCATTTGCTTTGCAAGTGCCGTTCGGAGTCGGCAAAAAACTGTAGGTCCCGCCAACTTGTAGGAAAAACTCAAAAAAAGCAACACACCACAAGTTGGAAAGAGAAGCTCGGCTAAAAATCTCGTTAGAGGTTATGATGATAACCTGTAGGTATATCGCCGCCATTCGTTTTTTTTTTTTTTTTTTTTTTTTGACATTTCTTGGCAGGTGAGTAGCTCGCTTAAGAGTATCTGCTGATGGATCTCCTAAACCAATATAAACTTATTTTCAAAGTAAATTTTCGTATAATTTTTGAGACTTTTTGTCAAGCAACCTTTACCAAACTCGTTTACCTTTAAAACGCCGTATCGAATGCAAGGATATCTCTGATAGAAACAAGTGTATAGCTATAATAGGGTAGGCCTTGATCCGTTGGGACCCTATAGAAGTGTCCCTCAAAGTTTAAGCGAAATCCGAGACTAGCCAGCTTTTGGAATTAGACGTTTTCGTATGGAATGTCTCATGTATTTTAGTTTTGTCTTGGATGAACTCTAGTTTTTGCTAGTTTACGGTTAAAGGAGTCCTCGACGGAAATTTCGTTATTTTAAAATGATCTATGCGATGCCGCCTTTCAGAAAAGTACCATGGTGACTCTGTTGCAAACAAAAATTCAAATTTTGTTTTACTGTGTTATTAATATGAGGGACATTCCATCGTGACTCCTGGGACATTTGACTCGAGCGCTTAGTCAACTTTGACTTAATAAACTGACATCGGGACTTCAATTGCTATAAAATATATTTATCGACATGGGTAAATATCCAATACAATAAATGCATTAAAAGAATTGGCGAAATAACAACAAATAGCTTTATAATTACTCAGTAAGTGAGTGTGACTCCTGGGACACCGTAAAATCCCTTTGTTGCACCTTTGTGAGTACGAAAATGAGTCTTAGCTTTACAGTTCAACTTCGAGCTACAATTTGTATATGATCGAAAGTACATACTACATAGTATCATATTCTTTAAAAATAAGATCAGTATTAACTTTTAGGAACTTTTCAGAAAGGTTAAAGAGTGTGACTCCTGGGACATTTTCCTGTTTTTTTTAGTTTTAACGATGCAGTTCCCAAAAAATTTATCTATGCAACTAGTTACCCCTAACCCATGATAGTAAAAAGACCTTTATTCTAAAGTTGTCAGGGCAGTGGGAGTTTATGGCATTTTAAAAATTTGGTACTTTTCCTCTTTTGGCTGGAATGTCCCAATCAAGTTTAGTACCAAAAAGCCGTAAAACATTGGTCGGCAAACCTAACCTTACGCTCTTCACATATACACTCTCTGATGAGAGCGAAAAAGCACTTGCGGCACAGTGGTACGTACTGTCGCTTTGTTGATAGTTTAATGTGATAGTAAATTAATCGCGATTTAAAATGAATGAAAGAGCAATTCTAAAAAATGTTTCACTGTGAACCAAGTGGGTGAGAAAATCCGCAATATGAAAAATTGTTTAGAATTGCATTAATTCTTTTACGATTTCAGATACTTTCGCTAAAATAAAAATAAATATAAAAGAAAACAAAGGTTAAGGAGGGAGTTTCAAAAACATAAAGATGAAACAAAATCTGCTAAGTAGAGTTACATAATTAAGCAAAGGAAAACAATTTTAGGCAATTTTTTATAAAAGAAAATTGTTGGGGAAATTTTAGAAAAAATACTTTTGCAAAAGCATATTTCTTTCCCCCTCAAAAAGATTATCTCTTTCCCCACCCTCATAAATGTCAAAATCTTTATGGAAAATATTTGTATGCCTCTTCTTAATGTTATACTCCCGGTTCACAATAGAAGCATAACATACGAGTAAGAGGCATTGCATTTTTCCAAAATCATGAAAAAATGTTTGGCATTCATTTTAAGACGCGCATAAATATTATCATTCAAATTTTGCATCAGAGCGATAGCGTTGTTACTTCCTTGCTGTCGGTTAAGCAACTGACACGAAAAAACGCCGACCACTGCCGTAAAACAACGATTCCATTGTTGTAAACAAATATATGTATGTAAATTAAAATATTTTAATAAAAACCAATTGTAAATTTTTACTTACTCAAAAACTCTATCCAGTTGGTTCGCCTCCGATGTGCCCGGGAATAGAGGTCCTCGTGAAAACATTTCTGCTATAATACAAGCCACACTCCAAATATCAACTGAACTGTTGTATGATTGAGCCAAAAGCACCTCAGGAGCACGATACCAAAGCGTCACCACAACGGAAGTTAATTTCATTTCGAAATCATATGTTTTTGCTAATCCAAAATCAGCAATTTTCAAATGGCCTTGAGATGAAATCAATAAATTTTGTGGCTTAAGGTCTCGATGAATGATTCGATGTGAATGTAAAAACTCGACACCCGCTAATAGCTCCCGCGACAAGCGCTACAAAGAAAATAAAAAAAATTGTAAAGAATAAAATTTGGTGTGAAGTTTTCCTTTATCATAAATCAAAATGCAGGTTGTTTCCTAGGAAATGCTTCTTTTCTCAAAATGCATATTTGATTTGGTGTTTTTTTATTTTTGAAGCTTTTTATACGCGTTAAAAATATACGTACACATGTCTATTAAGCTGTTCCTTATATTAACTTTTTTTGCAAATGTTGGGTTCGCCGGGCGGGATATGATGGATTTTGCTCTAAAAATAAGCTGCGCAAAATTTCACTCGAAACGGATAACTTTTAGAACTTTTAAACTTGGTACACATTTATTACCTGAAAAGACCTATATTCTAATATTCCGATTCTGAAGAGAAAAATTTAAAATTCGCTATAGGTTTTGAGATTTCGCAAAGTTATCGTTCTTAAAAAAGTTAGAAAACACCAATTTTGTCTTTTACGAAAAATCTCCAGCTTTGCTTATCCGATCGAGCTCCGCTATTCACCGGATTAAAGATCTTTTGTAGTCTTTTGTAACTCTTAAAACCCGCCATATAATGGTTTCAATCAGATGACAGATTAGGAGCTATTAGCAGATTAATGAGAGAAATAGAGCACAATTTCAAGTCACCTCGTAGTATGTATTGATATACAGCAAAAACTATTATTTTTTTAATTTGATTTTGATACGATGTCAAAGCTCAATCAATTTCATATCATATTGGTCAAAGCTGTTTGCAAATCAGCCCAGAAATACCGCTAAATATAGCTAAATTTCGTATATCGATATTCATAATCGAGCAAATTATTTCAAAAAAGCAAGTGTTTTTGATTTCAAATCCATATTGAGTTGAATTTTGCGAAGTGAGCCACTTTTTTTCGAAGTTGTACTATCTTTCTGAAACTTTTTTGTATAGTTCACAACAAGAAAAAAAAATACGTTTGTGCCGGTTTTTTCGAAATTCCTCACTTTTTGATGATTTTCTCACGATTGGTCAAACCGATTTTGCTAATTTTTTAAATATATATAAAAGATGGTACTTCTAGCAAACGACGATGGCGCTTTTGTATGGTGTTGTTAGACATTCCATAAGTAACTATAATCAAAAAGGGAGCGGGAGTTATTTACATTTTGTACAGATTTGTTAATTTTGTATGAAATTTTGTTTTCTGTACGTACTGTGTACTATGAAGGCAAAAAATGTAAATAACTCCCGCTCCCTAAAGTGCCAAACAATTTTTTTTTAGCTTATATTTACTAATGGAATGCCTAACAACCTCATACAAAAGCGCCATCTGACCACGATGGAGAAGTTAAAAATTGCGAATAATGTTTGTAAACAAATTTTTTTTGCAAAAATTAGAATCGTCGTTTGGTAGAAGATACCATCTTTTATATATATTTAAAAAATTAGCAAAATCGGTTTGACCAATCGTGAGAAAATGATCAAAAAGTGAGGAATTTCGAAAAGGGTTGATAGCTATAACTTTGAAAATAATTCGAATTTCGAAAAATTGTTACATACATATTTTTGTTTATTCGTTGTGAGCCATACTACCAACTTTCATTAAAATACATGGCCGTCGAAAAAATTGTATGTGGCTCAGTTCAAAAAATTCAAGACTACTAATATTGCTGTGGGTTTTATGTATCAACTTTTCGACTATTTTGCTGTAGAAAATCGATATGATAAATCTAGCTGTAACATATTTTTAAATTGATTATAGCTTTGCTACTATTGAGCCGATAAGAAAATGGTTAAGATAAATTTTCTTTGAAATTGATTAAGCTTTAAAACGACATAAAAATTAAGGCAAAAAAATTATCCCTTTTCGATGTATTTAACAATTAAGTAAGATGTGACTTGGAATTTGTAATATTTCTCGATTAAATCTGCTAATAGCTCTTAAACGGGGTTCTGATTGAAACCTATTATATGGCGGACTTTTAGAGCTATCGAAGAGCTTTTATGCGGTGAATAGCGGGGCTCGATCGGAAAGACAAAGCTGGAGGTTTTTTTTGTAAAATACAAAAATGGTGTTTTCTCACTTTTTTAAAAACGATAACTTTGCGAAATCTCAAAACCTGTAACGAATTTTTGATTTTTCTCTTCAGAATCGGAATCTGCACGTTTTTTCACGTAATAAATGTGTACCAAGTTTACGGCTATCAATGTTTTTATATAATCTGCTGCACCCTGAATGCATATGGTTCTTAAAATTTTCAAATGCAACGTGCAAGTTCTAAAAGTTATCCAATTCGAGTGAAATTTTGCACAGCTTATTTTTAGAGCAAAATCTATCATATTCCGCCCGGCGAAAAAATTTGTTTTCCTAAGTAACAGCTTAATGTCTATAATAATACCTACACAGAGCCAACAATGCCTAATAAAATAGAACAAAAGTCATAAGATATCTCTATAGATTTTCTTCAAGAAGATGTGCTTCTTATTATTGTAGAGACCGTCTTTTTAATTTTATTAAGAAGATTTTCTTTTTAATATTTTAAATGAAAAATAAAATGATATTGCCCTCACCGAGAATCGAACTTACAATTTTCGGAACGATAAACCCAGCTGTTAACCACCAGGCCATCGCTCACTTTTGATTTCTAGCATCTAATTACTGATATGTGTATAGTTGTTAATGTTTCAAAGGAAAATCTTATAAATATATTTAAGAAGATTTCTTTTTAACATTTCTAATTAGGAAAAAAAGAGAGAGAATCGAACTTACAATTTTTCGATTGCTAATCCCAGCTGCTAACCATCCGGCCATCGTATACTAATAACTGCCAGCGTCTAACTACACCTTTGTACTAAATGTATAGTTTTTTAATAAGAATTTCTTCTTAAAACCAAACAGATTTCCCTACAGTTTTTTCTTCGTTTGCACCGTTGCGACTACCCCTTTGCCCAAAAGCTGATCATGAAGACAATCTTATTAATTTTATTAGGCATTTTTGGCTCTGTGTAACACTACTTATAAAAAACGATTATAAGGTTGTTTGTCGTATCATCCAAAACTAGCTTAAAGGTTGTACTAATTTTGACAGGTAAACAATCGTCAACAATAACTATTGCTTATTCAAACCAAATTAAAGAGACTATTGAAAAATTAAAAACAATTTTGGAAAAATTTGAATACTTTATAATTTATGGTGGGCACATCTTAGAAAAATTTAAAATTATACCTAAGTATTTTACCTAGAATGCAACAAGGATTCACAAAATATAACTGTTTTATTTGGGAGTGGGATAGCAGAGAAGGATCAAAACATTATACCTACTGAATGGCCATCAATGAAAACTGCCTCATAAACTTTTTGGTAGAAAAAGAAAACAATTCTTTTACTTCCATTTAGGGCTGCCAACCCTCCAGTTTTCGACCGGAGACTCCGGTTTTCGTACGTATTTTTCCGGATTTAGCGGAGTGTTAATTCAAAGCTTAATATCTGCACATAACTTTCTGAGGTTCAAACGTTTCATCATCATCATCATTTATTGGCGCTTAACCGCCTAAGCGATTTTGGCCGTCGCCTATCAAAGCACGCCAGTCATTCCTTTTTAGCGATAACTGACGCCAATTGGAAACCCCAAGGGAGTTCAAGTCATCCTCCACCTGTTGTTTCCATCTCAGTCGAGGCCTCCCCCTTCCTCTGCTGCCGAATTCGGGTGACGATTGGAAAACCTTCTGGGCTGGAGCTTCTTTGTCCATTCGCATGACGTGACCCAGCCAGCGGAGCCTTTGGGCTTTAATTCGCTGGACTATGGTCAGATCTGCGTAAAGCTCGTACAGCTCATCGTTAAATCTCCTTCGATACTCGCCGTCGGCATCACGGGAAGGACCATAAATCTTCCGGAGAACTTTTCTCTCAAATACTCCAAGGGCCATCTCATCTTCTCTTGACATTGTCCATGAATCTGAGCCATACATCAGGACAGGTATGATGAGAGACTTATAGAGCGTGATCTTTGTTCTTCGAGAGAGGACTTTACTTCTCAATTGCCTACTCAGTCCAAAGTAGCACTTGTTCGCAAGAGTGATTCTCCGTTGGATTTCTAGACTGATATTATTTTCGGTGTTAATGCTGGTTCCCAAATAGACGAAGTCCCTCACAGTTTCAAATTTGTAACTATCAACAGTGACGTGGCTGCCAAGGCGCAGGTGCGCCGATTCTTTCTTTGATGACAGCAAATACTTCGTCTTGTCCTCGTTGACCGCAAGACCCACTTTTTTCGCTTCTTTATCCAGTCCAGAGAAGGCAGCGCTTACGGCGCGGTTGTTAAGGCCAATGATATCAATATCATCGGCATACGCCAGCAATTGCACGCTCTTGTAATAGATTGTACCATTGCGGTTTAGCTCTGCTGCTCGAATTATCTTCTCCAGCATCAGGTTGAAGAAATCGCACGAAAGGGAGTCGCCCTGTCTGAAGCCTCGTTTGGTTTCAAATGGCTCAGAGAGGTCCTTCCCGACTCTGACGGAGCTGTTAGTATTGCTCAACGTCATTTGGCAAAGCCGTATAAGCTTTGCAGGGAAGTCAAATTCAGACATGGCGGCATACAGGCAACTCCTTTTTGCGCTGTCAAAAGCGGCTTTGAAATCGACAAAGAGATGGTGTGTGTCGATTCTTTTATCATGGGTCTTCTCCAGGATTTGGCGTATCGTGAAAATCTGGTCGATGGTAGACTTACCAGGTCTAAAGCCACACTGATAAGGTCCAATCAGCTTGTCTACGATGGGCTTCAGTCTTTCACACAATACGCTAGAAAGAACCTTATATGCGATATTAAGAAGGCTGTTTCCGCGGTAGTTGGTGCGGTTAGCGGGATCGCCTTTCTTGTGGATTGGGCAGAGCACACTTAAATTCCAATCTGGAGGCATGCACTCGTCTGACCATATTCTGCATAAGAGCTGATGCATGCTTTTTACCAGCTCTTCGCCTCCGTGTTTGAACAGCTCGGCGGGTAGTCCGTCTTTTCCAGGCGCTTTGTTGTTTTTGAGCCGGGATATAGCTATCCTCACTTCATCATAGTCAGGTGGTGGGACGACTTTTCCATCGTCAGGGATTGGGGTATCGGGTTCGACGTCTCCCTCGCAATTTAGCAGTGAGGAGAAGTGCTCCCTCCATAATTTAAGTACACTCTGTACGTCGGTTACCAGGTCGCCATTATTGTCCTTACAGGAACTTGCCCCGGTCTTAAAACCTTCCGTCATCCGCCGGATCTTTTCATAGAATTTTCGGGCATCATAGGACACTGGAATTGGAACAAAGAAATAAACAAATTGGAATCGAATAACCGAGTCATGCGAACATTCTTTAAACGAACATAATTCGGTTTTCAAGTTATTTAGCAGATTTGAGTTAACCAATGTGGTTACATACGACGATGCGCTCAAGTCAGTAGAGGTACTTGGCTTAAAAAATATTAAGGAAGATCGGCTATACGATGACGTTAGAAAATTAAAAGAAATACATTCCCAATTTATTCAATTACTAGATGTATCATTAATCCCAGTCGATTTAAAATGGGTTCGGTTATTCAAAAGTACCGATTCCTCTGAGCTTCCAGAAGTTATCGGAACTATTTTATCTATTCCTATAAGTAACGCTTTTGTGGAGCGTGTTTTCTCATTAATGGGAAATTTATGGACTAATGAGCGAAACTGCATGTCAGTAGATATGGTCAAGGCAGAATTAATTATTAAAATAAATATAAATTATAAAATGACATGCCAAGAATTCCTAAACTTCTTGAAACAACCTGCACAACAAACCTTTTTAAAATTTTCTCAGAAAACTGAGAAATACGGATTTAAAAATTAAAAATTGCGCCAAATAGTTACAAAAGTACTGTTTTGGTGCTAATTAGTTCCCAAAAAAAAAAAAAAATGTGTGCTCAATTTTAAAGTACTTTTTTAAAACCTCGAAAGTGGGGGGTGCAGCTTGATGTCACAAAAAACGTAAAGATCCCCCTTGTAAAACTTTTCCCCCAAGGGGATAAAATGTTCGGAAGAAAGAGTAAAAATCATCCTTTTAAGTCCTTACCATTGAAAGTGGTTGAAATAATTTCGGAATTGTGCTCAGCTGTGTCCAGAAAACTTATACGAAGACCCCCAAATGAAAATAAAATGTATGGGCGCATAAGCAAGAAAACGCGCTTGCTGCCGAAACAAGAACATTAAAGCACCTTTGTCATTCTCAAGAATCCACATAATCAAAGGTGTAGAATTTTGAGAAATTGTACTTTTTTCGGATGCAACCAAATTAGACCTTATCTACCCTGACCAAACCACGGTACTCCGAAAACATGGTAGTGAGAACTTGGAAGTTTTAGGGAGAGGTCTAGTGTAGTATTCATGTTTTGGCAGGAGGCGCGTTTTCTTGTTTGTACGCCCATACTTTTTATTTTCATTTAGGGGTCTTCGTATAAGTTTTCTGGACACAGTTGAGCACAATTCCGAAATTATTTCAACCACTTTCAATGGTAAGGACTTAAAAGGATGATTTTGACTCTTTCTTCCGAACATTTTATCCCCTTGGGGGAAAAGTTTTACAAGGGGGATCTTTACGTTTTTTGTTATGCTTTGACAAATTCGGATCCAAACTCACATCTCTGATGGCATTGTACACCATTTTTCTCGAAAACATACCAAAATTCTTGAAATTTTGCCCTTGATTGGTCCCTGATTAAAAAAGGTTCTTTTTTGTCAAACCGACCAGTATTTTCTTCCAGAAAATTTAACAAAATGATCGAAGAAGAGGTTATTTCTTAAATATTAACCAAAAAACTATTAACTTTTTCAACCAATCGCAAGTAAAGAAAAACTTAGCAAAAACAAATATCAAAGAATTATAACGGAAATTCTTTTGTCATTTGAAGAGAGCAATACAATACTATTGTTAAGCCCCACATTTTTTTGTGCAATTCCTATTATCTTGAAAGTTACTGTACTATTTTTCAGTACAATGGAAAGTGCGCTAAATCTCTGACCTTAGCTGTATGTGCTATTTATGTGCTAATTATTCCCAATTAGCACATAAATAGCACATAATTCCTGGCATATCGAATTTTAAATCCGGCGATCGGGGATTTTGACCCTCTCCCCCTACCCACAGCCTCTGTTTTTTTGGAACCGAGCAGCTTATCTTGGAGCACATAACTAGCACTTAATTTCCACATACAAAGTTTTTTTCTAAAGCTACTCCTTCTTAGGAGCCCAAACTTTTTTTTTTTTGGAACTAATTAGCACATAAATAGCACATAATTCCTGGCATATCGAATTTGAAATCCGGCGATCAGCAAAACGGACAATTTTTGTTTAAAAATATTCTTATTTCACCAATTGAAAAAGTAATGGATTTTGACTTTAATTCTAACAATATTTTCCAATTGGAATCAAGCTACAAAATTGCATCCATTTGGCAAGAGGAAACAAGTATTAATATTATAAACACCTTTTGTAACACAAATATTAATATATTTTTATTTATTTACCACTTTTTAATGTTTTTTACAGAAAATGTTTGGAATTTTTCCTTCGCGTTAATTTTTGATCTCAGATATGAGAGAGAATAACAGTATTGTCATGTGTAAAAATTGAAGGAAGACTTTCCAGGGGAGCTCAAATGGTTATCCAACTCAAATCGAACTTTGAAAAAATATGTTGGAAATCAAGTTGAAAGTTGGAATCATGAGTACTGGGTGACGAGCGCTGACTGGTTGACCCACGAATCGACCTTTATGCTAAAATGTGAGCATAATGCAAAATGCAGGCCTAACATGAACCCGACATTATGCGCGCGTATTTGAAAATTTAATTAGAATCCTCATCAGATCAAACAAATTTGCTTTTCTAGTAGTATCATTTTCTTCGTATCAATGAAACAATGCATCATATAGTTAATAAAGATAGTGAAAAGTATCAAATCTTCATTTTAGTTATCGAATCGCTGAAGAAAAGTATTAGATTGGCACTTCAAAAATGTCAAATTGAGAGTATTAGTATCAATATAGTAGCATAAATCATATAATTGATATTCAAAGATATTAAATTACAACTTATAAAATATCAATTGAATAATACGTTTGATGAAGAAAAATTGATACTCCAAAGTTGCATATTGACACTACTCTTTGTACTAACTATTTAGCATCGCCCCGATACCAGCTGTTTTTTGAGCGTGGGTAATTACCCACCTTCAGCCCTTCCATTCCTACGCTTTCCGCTGGCCCTGCGTGACGTCATACGCTAACTGGGGAAGTCATGGGCAGGCAAAAAAACCTAGATCTAGCCGGAGAACATCTAAAATGGCAACACTGTTTACAACTTCTGATTTCTGTACAAATCGCAATGAAAAGCTTTTTAAAACGATGAGAAACCATGTGGAATTTTTTGGTTGTTGGAATGTTGCAAATTTGTATTTACCTGTATTGTTATTGGTGGCATTCCGGATTTTGGTAAACGGTCAATTAGATCCGACAGATCTTGTTCCAAGTGCTCAAAGACCAACAACACCATAAGTTGATCTTCGCGTTCAAGAACTTGACACACTTCAAATAATCTGAAAACAAATTAATGCAAAAGAGGGGAGCTTTGAAAATGTTAAAGTTTTGTCAGATTATGGGAAATCACCCTGTCTGAGAGATGTTTCTTAACTTATGGTGATTTCGTTTAAACAAAAAATGTACCCTTGTACGGTGAGCATGCTTACACTCTGTCACTCAACACTAAAAGTGTACCTGGCCTATATGCAGGTGCATTTTTTACACTTTGAAAATGACACTTTTTATGAAACGAATACACATTCGTATAACAATCGAACACGGAAAATTTAGAGGGTAATAAAACTGCGCTTTTTTTTGTTGAAACGAAATCACAATTAATTTATTAAAAGCAGAATATAATAATATGTACATACATTTACATTGCACCAAATTTGTCAAATTTGGCGAAAAATTTGCCGCTCAGTGCTTATCTCCATAGAAATCTCTTTTTACAAAATGATTAATTTCGTCAAATTTGGCAAACAAATTTATTCTGCGGGTGACGTTTTTTGTATAAAATTTGAATATTATTGGATACTCCGGTATTGGAATACTCTACAAAGTATTAGGGGTATTCATAATAAATAGCATATAGGTTGACAAAATTATGCAATTGTATTAAAATGCACCGAACCGTGAGCGCCCTTTGTCAACTCTAGTTGCATAAATTGTCATGTTGTTGCATTGCATTCATACGAACAGCTGTTGACATATGAGTGCTGTCAGACGTTCAATATGTATCGTGATCCGTTTTGATGGATCGACTTGAATTTAGAATAGCTCCATCTCCTTAATTAAAAAAAAAATTACGGGGATCGATAGATATTAAGATGAGTACAATTATATATATATTTTTTTGGCGGAAAAAACAACAATAACAGTTATTAAGGGTCAAAGTTCATTTAAAGCGTTTTTGAAAATCAAAATTTCTCCAAAACGAATGAACCGATTTTCAAAAATGTGTGCATTAGGTAGGTAATTGAATTACCTTACATTTGATGTACCATTGCTCGGCGTGCAAAACCGCGTATATGCAAAATTTAAAGCATTTTTTTTATCAAATTTGTGTGGAGAGCTTAGAAGACATGTTTATAAAACCGTGACGTCACTGATTTTTTTAAATGCGAGATCTTATTAATTGGATCATGGATTCCATTTTTGCTAAAAAAAATTATTCGGCGTCATAAGTCGAGAAAAATCCACATTTGTGGTTTTTTTGGATTTACCTCTACTTTTGACCCGAATAATGCGATCGATGGGGTCTTTTGAAGTTTTCTTTCTGACGGCGAACACAAGCTCTCCCCAAAAATTTGATTAAAAATGCTTTAAATTTTGCATATAACCGGTTTTGCACGCCGAGCAATGGAACATCAAATGAAAGCTAATTCAATTAGCTACCTGAAGACCTGTTGTCAGCAACCACACACCAGTACATGTACCACATGGTGGGGTCTCCGAGCCCCCCGAGGAATTACTGGTAACGTTGTTGGACAAGGAAAAGATCAGACATGCAATTAACAGTTTCTCCCCATCCAAATCTTCTGGACCCGACGGCGTCACTCCAGTGATGCTTCAGAAGCGAGGAGATCAAATGGTCCGCTGGCTGAGCAGGATTTTCAGGGCGAGTATCACCCTGACCTATATCCCGCGGAGCTGGAGGAGAGTTCACGTCATCTTCCTCCCCAAAACAGGTAGGCGTTCGCATGAAAATGCCAACGACTACAGACCCATAAGTCTCACATCCTTCATGTTGAAGACTCTGGAACGACTTCTGGATCTTCACATAAGAGCAGTAATAACCGGGCCTATCCTTTCCGTAGCACAGCATGCTTAAATGAAAGGCAAGTCAACGGAGACTGCGCTCCACGAAATCATAGGCACCGTTGAAAGATCGCTTCACTACAAACAATACACTTTGGCAGCCTTCTTAGATATAGAAGGGGCTTTCAACAACATAGAAACAGGCGCAATTGTCAAATCCCTCCAAAAGGCTGGAATAGACAGCAACATTTGTGGATGGACACAATCGATGCTAGAGAACAGGCAGATACAAGCAAACATGGGATCAGCCACAATAAGTAGAACAGTGAGCAGGGGCACACCTCAGGGAGGTGTCCTCTCTCCACTACTGTGGGTGATCGCACTGAACGATATACTTCTTGAGCTCAACAAAAACGGGGTTAAGGTAGTAGCATATGCTGACGACGTTGTTATTGCAGTATCGGGACCGTTCCTTTCAACGCTAAGTGAAATCCTGGAAAGGGCACTCCGGAAGTTACAGGCCTGGACCTCTGCAAATGGTCTAGGTATCAACCGGAGTAAAACGGAACTAATACTGTTCAGCAACAAAACCAAGATCACTCAATTCCGACTACCCTCGCTTAACGGCACTGAACTATTGCTCTCCCAGAGGGTAAAGTACCTCGGTGTCGAAATAGATAGCAAACTAAACTGGAAGCTGAACGTTGAGAAAAGAGTAAACAAAGCATACATTGCCTACTACTCCTGCAAACGAATAGTCAGCAAGAACTGGGGCCTAAAACCAAAACTAATGATGTGGCTCTACACACCGGTCATAAGACCCATACTATTGTATGGGGCGTTAGTTTGGTGGCCGGCCCTAGACAAACAGTATAACATCAATAGCCTAAACAAAATACAACGGGCGGCATTCGAAGGCGTAACGGGTGCACTTAGATCCTGCCCGACAGACGCACTCAACATCATCCTAGACCAATTACCGCTAGATGCACATTCGTGTAACGGCTACCGGAGCAGCACTAAGACTTAGGGCGTCCGAGTGCTGGAATGCGAAACAGTATGGCCACAGCGGAATCCTTAACAGGTTTTCAAACGAAGACCTAACATCAGACTACCTCTCGCCCTCCTTGAAATTCGAAAAAAACTACGAAGTGCACTTCCCTTCAAGAGGCGAATGGAGAGATGGCAGCGCTTGTAAGCAGGGAATAATCTCGGTCTTCACGGACGGGTCCAAAATGCCTGCGGCGTGGGGGCAGGGGTTTTCTCTGAGCAATTGCAAGTCGCTCAATCCTACCGTCTCCCGGACTCGGCCAGCATCTTCCAAGCAGAAGTAGTTGGCATCGAGAAAGCCTGTGGGCACCTAATAGGAGAGTCAATTGAAGGGAGGTAGGTACGAATATACTCAGACAGTCAAGCAGCGCTAATGGCGCTCGACTCGCCGATCACTTCCTCTAAGGCCGTCAGCGACTGCAAAGGGTCGCTTAGGGCAGCAGCAAACTCCGCGAAAATCACACTTGTCTGGGTTCCGGGCCACCGGAATATTGAGGGCAATGAAAAAGCGGATGAACTGGCAAGGTCAGGGGCTTCAGCAGTCAACTCGGAAGTAGTTAGTGTGCGTCACCCACTCACAGCAATCAAAAGTGACATACATAACAAATACAAGGCCACGGTCTTACGTAGGTGGTACTCCTCAGATAGCTGTAGGATTGCCAAACAAACTTGGCCCGACTACAACAGAAGCAGAACCGAGAACCTGCTATGCAGATCTAGGAAGGAGATTTTCAGAATCACAGCCACTATAACGGGACACTGGCCACTGGGCCAACATGCGGAAAGAATTGGGCTACCATTCAACGAGGTGTGTAGAAGTTGCGGCTTAGATGGCTGCAAAGAAACTGTTACTCACTTCCTCTGCGAGTGCCCTGCCCTGGCGAATATAAGACATAAGACCTTAGGTAGGTTCGTTCTAACCGACCTTAAGGACGTGTCTAAGTGCTCCGTAGTTGACATAAGCAAATTCACCAAATGGTTTGACCAGTATCCATCCAGTCCATAGACAATAAGGAGTAATTGGTTTCACAGTTAGTGCATCAAAATGGCGCCCAGCGCGCTACTTGGGCTTGGTCCTTCTGACCGAGCAGCACGGCAACCAACCAACCAACCTGTTTACATTGTTCAATTTTGGAATCAATTTTCGTCGCATGTGCAGTTGATTCCAAATTGAGTTGACTATCCGTTTACATTAAAAAATTTTTTTGAAAACTATTTGACGGTTGTTTACGTCGTTCCAATAAATAAGATCTCGCGTTTAAAAAAATCAGTGACGTCACGGTTTTATAAACATGTCTGCTAAGCTCTCCACACAAATTTGATAAAAATATGCTTTACATTTTGCATGTACGCGGTTTTGCACGCCGAGCAATGGTACATCAAAAGAAAGGTAATTCAATTACCTACCTAATGCACACATTTTGAAAATCGGTTCATTCGTTTTTGAGAAATTTTGATGTTAAAAAACGCTTTAAATGAACTTTGACCCTTAATAACTCTTGTTGTTGTTGTTTCCGCCAAAAGAAATATATATTTGTACTCATCTTAATATCTATCGATCCCCGTCATTTTTTTTAATTTGGGAGATGGAGCTATTCTAAATTCAAGCCGATCCATTAATACGGATCACAATACATATTGAACGTCTGACAGCACTCATATGTCAACAGCTGTTCCTATGAATGCAATGCAACAAAATGCTATGCAATGGATTTTTTGTGCTGCATTCTGCAAATTGCTTGACATTTTCATGCGCGTGTATTTTGTTGTTGGCTGGGCATTGTTTTGCTATAACAATTTGCCCTTGCATCGTGATTCCGAATACCCCTATGGATTAGAGTGTTTTGCAATTTTTGCAGAGTATTACAAATTGTATAATTTTCGTGGAAAACGAAATATAAATTCTTTGGCAATTGTGGAAATATCCTCATATTTCATCATCCCTTTTTTACAAAAGTTTACACAGAGGCAAAAATGCCTAATAAAATTAATAAGATTGTCTTCATGATTAGTTTTTGGGCAAAGGGGTAGTCGCAACGGTGGAAACGAAGAAAAAACTATAGGGAAATCTCTATGGTTTTACTAAGAAATTCTTATTAAAAAAAACTATCCATTTAGCACAAAGCTGTTTTTAGTCGCTGGCAACCATTAGTACACGATGGCCGGATGGTAAGCAGCCGGGTTTAGCATTCCAATAATTGTAAGTTCGATTCTCTCTCTTTTTTTCCTAATATGAAATGTTAAAAAGAAATCTTCTCAATTATATTTATGTGATTTTCCTTTGAAACATTAACAACTATACACATATCAGTAATTAGACGCTGGCAATCAAAAGTGAGCGATGGCCTGATGGTTAACAGCTGGGTTTATCATTCCGAAAAGTGTAAGTTCGATTCTCGGTGAGGGCGATATCATTTTATTTTTCATTTAAAATATTAAAAAGAAAATCTTCTTAATAACATTAAAAAGACTGTCTCTACAATAATAAGATGCACATCTTCTTGAAGAAAAACTATACAGATATCTTATCATTTTTGTTCTATTTTATTAGGTACCTTTGGCTCTGTGTAGAGACAACTTTGAGATTTTGTCTCGTTTTCTCAGTGTATACCTATACCGTAATATGGCCCAGAAGACTGAATAGTTCAATAGGCGCAATATAGAAGGGTTAATAGCTAGTTCAATAATACAGGTGGAGGCAAATTTGCCAAATTAAACGGTGTCGAACAGGCTCATTTGAATTCGCCAAATTTGGTGCAATGTAAATGTACTATAAAGTGTATGGTGAACTGTTTTAACGAACACTGCTCAGTCAAAGTGAGCCAGAGTTATTACTGATTTGTTTCAACGAACGCAAGGCGAATTCATACAGGTGTGTTCGAGCGAATTCAGATCTACACGCACGCACACACTCCTTGTGGCTAAAAATGTCAGACAAAGCAACAACATAAGAAATTTGACAGCTACGATTGGATTTTCAAGAAAGAAGAAGAAGTCATATGGTGGGAAAAAGTCACCTGTAAATTTATTCGCCTTGAACAAACGCAACTAAATTACAATTCGCCTTGAGCTTGACAATCTGCCCATTTTTTTAAATAAAAAAAGCTTTAGTAGTCATACATATTTTAGTAATTTTACTTATATTTTCAGACTTTATAATTTTACTTATATTTTGACAACAAAATTAAACTTTTATTTCAAGTCATGGTGGGTATCATGGGAACACCCATATGCTTCTTTTTTGTTTGACATTTCCAGCGCGAGAAAACAAAAACAAAATACATGGACTTTGTGTGTGTAATTCAAAGCGAATTCGCCTGCAGCCACTATAGCTAGCTGTTGCAAGCATAGGCTTGTCAGATTTAAAACAATAAATATAGTTTAAAAAACTAAAACTCACGCTTTTAGAGAGTATTGAACTAAAAAGTTGAAAATAATTTTAACAAGTAAGGAAGTCTAAGTTCGGGTAAGCCGAACATTAAATACCCAGTGTATGGAAACAATAGTAGTACCTATAAGGTATATATTTTCTATATGTATTATAATTTGGGAAAAACGGACTCAATAAATTTATTAGTTAGTTTATAAAATTAATATTTATTTATGCTACGGTATAACATATATGTACATTGTTCGTGTGCCCTAAAAATTTTACTTATAGTTGAATACATTTCTTACTTCTAATATACTTACGCCCAATTTGTGACAAATTTTTAAATTGAAAAAAATACGTTTGGGCCATTTTTTCGAAATTCGAATTATTTTCAAAGTTATAGCTATCACCACTTTTCGAAATTCCTTACTTTTTGATGATTTTCTCACGATTGGTCAAACCGATTTTGCTAATTTTTTAAATATATATAAAAGATGGTATCTTCTACCAAACGACGATTCTAACTTTTGCAAAAAAAAAAATTTTTGCAAACATTATTAGCAATTTTTAACTTCTCCATCGTGGTCAGATGGCGCTTTTGTATGATGTTTGTTGTATGATTAGTAACTATTGGCAAAAACAAAATTTTTTGGCACTTTAAGGGGGGCGGGAGTTTTTTAAAACAACATCATAGAAAAGCGGTATCTCGCCACGATGGAGAAGTTAAAAATTGCGAATAATGTTTGCAAAAAAATTTTATTGCAAAAATTGGAAATGTCCTTTTGTAGAAGATACCATCTTTTATATACATTTAAAAAATTAGCAAAATCGGTTTGACCAATCGTGAGAAAATCCTCAAAAAGTGAGGAATTTCGAAAACTGTTGATAGCTATAACTTTCAAAATAATTCGAATTTCGAAAAATTGTATACGTATTTTTGTTTAGTCGTTCTGAGCCATACTACCAACTTTCAATAAAATACATGGCCGTCGAAAAAAATTATAGGTGGCTCACTTAACAAAATTAACTCATCTTTTAAGACTCGTTAATAGTAGACAATTTCTAACAAATTTAACTACCAACTTATACTATAATTATACTATTTTAGTTATTTACCTTACCGAATTATGTCAATTTATGTGATTTTCGAAATTTTCCATATTGAAAGTGGACGTGATTGGGAAGCGATTTCGTTTATTTCAACAGGTATACTTCCTATAACTCTAGTATACCTTGTGCCGAATTTCACGATTATACGGTAATCAGTTTAAAACTTACGACCAGTCTTTTAGGTGATTTTCTAAATTTTCGATATCGAGAGTAGCCGTGGTTGGACGGGGATTTTATCCAGTTTCATCTCGTATACTCCCAACAGTACTAGTATGATTTGTGCCAAATTTCATCGTTCTACCATAATTTGTTTAAAAGTTACGACCAGTCGAATTTTCAAAAATGCCTCCCTTGAAAGTGGGCGGTACCACGCCGACTTTTTAAATTTAACAGAAAATCATAATAGAATGATAAGAGAGATTCACCTATGAAATTATATCATTTTATCAATTTCAGCTACCGATATATGTCAGTTTATGTGAACTTCGAAATATTCGATATCGAAAAAGGTTATCATCCGATTTCGCCCATTTTTAATAGCAACCTACCTTGGCCATAAAGTAATCTGTATACCAAATTTCATGCAAATACCTCAATTTTTACTCAAGTAATGTTAATTTGTATGATTTCGAAATTTTCGATATCGAAAAAGGGGGCGTGGTTATCATCCGATTTCGCCCATTTTCAATAGCAACCTACCTTGGCCAAAAAGTAACCTGTATATAAAATTTCATGCAAATATCTTAATTTTTACTCAAGTTATTGTGTATGCCTGAATAGACTCCTCTTTTCAACCTAAGAACTTTCATACATGGATCTTGATTATTTTGCGCCGGTACGTAGTACCGTTATATGGACAAAATTATAATACCCCTGTACTAGTACAATGGGTATAAAAATGCATCCCTTAAAAGTGGGCGGGGCCCAGCCCACTTTAGAAAATTTATCAAAAAATCATTATATAATGACCATGGGGATTCACCTATAAAATTATATAAATTTACCCATTTCCGTTAGCGAATTATGTCAATTTAGGTGATTTTAGAAATTCTCGATATCGAAAGTGGGCATGGTTGGAGGGCGATTTTATCCATTTTCATCAGGTATACTCCCAACGATACTAGTATGCTTTTTGCCAAATTCCATCGTTCTATCGTAATCAGTTTAAAAGTTACGACCAGTCAAATTTTCAAAAATGCCTCCCTTTAAAGTGGTCGGTGCCACGCCCCATATACAAAATTTATGGAAAAATCATAAGAGAATTACCATGGGGAAATTATATCATTTTAGCCATTTCAGCTACCGAGATATGTCAATTTGTGTGATTTTCGAAATTTTCGATATCGAAAAAGGGGGCGTGGTTTTCATCCGATTTCGCCCATTTTCAATAGCAACCTACCTTGGCCAAAAGGTAACCTGTATACAAAATTTCATGCAAATATCTCAATTTTTACTCAAGTTATCGTGTACACAGACGGACGGACGGACGGACGGACATGTCTTAATGGACTCCTCTTTTCAACCTAAGAACTTTCATATATGGAACTCTATATCTATCTCGATTATTTTGTGCCGTTACGTACTACCGTTATGTGAAGGTTCCCTATGTACAGTCACTTCTCAGAGCAGAAAACCCAGGACATCGCCATGGATCTCTGCGCAGTGGAACCACCCGGGGTTTTACCTCGGCCAAGGACTGTCACTTTCAATGTAACCCTGTTTAGTATGTTTTGTCCCATTCCGAAACTATCATCCTCCCCCCTTGCAGCAGGGCTGCAAGATATTCTTTTGTTACGGGCGGGCGTTGAGCCGAACCCCGGACCAAAAGAATGGATATGCAGTGTCTGTTGCAAAAAAATATATATTAAACGGTCGCATTCTGTGCAATGCTTCTCGTGTAAGAGATGGCTCCATAAATCTGGATGTTCAGGGCTTAACCTTAACATCCACAGACCCCGTACTTTCTTTAGTACTTTCGTGGCCCCTTGTTGTTTGCACCGTCGGGCGTCCCGCGGTAAGCGCCGTTCAAGCGCACCCCTACCGCCACCTTCTAGTAGCAATACTAATAATAATAATAATAATGTCTTAACGACTAGCAGCATTTCTGCTATACCCGCCACACAAATTCCAGACTGTTGCTCGTGCCTTATGGCGTCAACATCACGCGCAGCAGCTCAACACTCTTGCTCCCACCGGAGCAGTTTAGACATGAGCAACTCCGAGCATCAGTCTCTGTCTGTTTCTTTGTTACACCCCCCCTCCCGTTTACACGTGAGTCAGGATCAACATCTTCTTGCACCTGTCTCGACGTGTACTGTTTGTCGGCAAAGATTATACACGCTCGCGTCATCGGTCAAATGCAATAACTGCTTAGGCCAATGCCACGTACATCTATGCTCTGGGCTCGCTAACAGGAATCTTTGGACGGATGCGTTCATCGCACCATGCTGTAACACGCCTCAACCTACGACGCCAGCCAACCCGGTTACACCAGGTCCACAGCTAACTAGGCTGAGGCACAGCCTTGGTCTTCGCCTACCAACACCTGGGCGAACACATCCGTCTCTCACGCCTTTGGTTAACTCGACATCGACCCCACCGGCGCACTTCCAAATCTTACAGCACAACTGTAACGGATTAACTGGTAAGATCGCAGAGATAACTAATTTGATGACGCAATATGACATAAAACTTGCCGCAATCCAAGAAACCAAGCTCAGTCCAAGGTCGGACCTCATTACCTATGGCGGATATAACATTCACCGGAAAGACCGGTTATCACCCCGACATTAGCTTGCTATTACGAGGAGATAACCGCGTGATCCTGGGCGACTTCAATGCGCACCACGACATGTGGCACTCAAACTTGCCAGCAGACAGTAGGGGGCATGTACTCGCAGAACAAATAGATGATACGGCTTTCTGTACATTGAACGGAGACGCCCCAACGAGAGTATCGGGTAACTGCTATAGTTCGCCAGATATTTCTATCGTAAGTGCAGGACTATTGAACAACACCAATTGGCGACCCATACTCACGTTGTCGTCTGACCATCTCCCAATAGTCATTACCATCGAACGACCGACGGACTTTATAACACCTGAGCATGGTACATACATCAACTTTACCAAGGCGGACTGGGACAGTTTTCAGACATATACGGACGAATCCTTGGCTGCTCTATACATTCCTACGGACGTACGCAAAGGCGAACGAGACTTCCGCAACATCATTGACTTGGCCTCTAGACGCTTCATTCCTGCGGGTCGAATATCCCGAATAAGACCAAATTTCCCCGCGGAGGCAGCGGCCATGGCTAGAGAAAGAGATGAAGTGCGAAGTCTCAATCCCGCAGACCCCCGTATAAGAGATCTCAACGCGGAAATTCGTAGGTTGGTCGATAAACACAAACTGGCCAAATGGAAACAACACCTAGAGCAATGCAACCTCTCTGACGGTGTTGGCAAATTATGGACTACTGTCAAAGCTCTATCTAATCCAACACAACACAAGGATAAAGTAGATATTACTTTCGGTGACAGGGTGAAGAAGGACCCTAGGGGATGTGCGAACTCCTTCTGTAGACAATTTGTACTACATTCCCCACCCGATAGAGCTAAACGTAGAACCATGCGACAGGCGCGTAAATACAAAAACCAAAACACGCCCATTGTCATCACTGCCTCAGAGGTCAAGGAAGCCATCAGACAGGCTAAGCCCTCAAAATCCATCGGCCTCGACGGCATTGCCATGAAGATGCTGAAACATCTAGGCCAGGAGGGACACAAATACTTAGCGGCTCTATTCAATCTTTCACTGAACACTTTCGTCATTCCTGAAATATGGAAAAAGGCGAGAGTGGTTCCATTATTAAAACCTAGAAAGCCGGCAAACATAGGCGATTCATATCGCCCTATATCACTTTTGTCGCCGGTAGTGAAGACGCTAGAGTCCATTTTGCTCCCGTATTACACCGCAAATCTGCACCTGGCTAATCATCAACATGGCTTCCGTAAGCTGCACAGCACCACCACCGCACTCAATGCCATTACAACGCAAATAAATAGCGGTCTAAATCAAAACCAACCAAATCACAGGACTGTGTTAGTGGCACTTGACTTGTCGAAAGCTTTTGACACAGTCAACCATGCCACTCTCATACAAGATCTATTAGAAACACAAATACCTGATGGGTTAAAGAGATGGACCGCTAATTACTTGAATGGGCGGCAGGCGTCGGTCATCTTTAGAAACGCAACATCAAAACCAAGACGAATTAGACAGGGGGTGCCACAGGGTGGTGTCCTATCCCCGACACTGTTTAATTTCTATCTATCGAAGATGCCCCCACCACCAGAGGGTGTCTCCGTCGTTTCTTATGCTGACGACTGTACAATAATGGCGACGGGGGAAGGGCCCCTATACTGATGAACTCTGTAATAAAATCAACGGTTACCTCTGCGACCTTTCCAGGTTTTTCACAGAGCGAGATCTGACGATATCTCCGACTAAATCAACGGCGACGCTTTTTACGACGTGGACGCACCAGGTGAGAAATGAATTGGACATTTTCGTTGACGGCACTAAGTTCGTTGACGGCACCAAAGTTATTAGGGATGACATTGGATAATACTTTCTCATTTGCTGGTCATGTGTCTGCAATGGTCTCAAAGGTACGTGGTCGCAACAAGATCCTCAAGTCACTTGCCGGCAGTACTTGGGGAAAAGACAAAGAAACGTTGCTGACTACATATAAGGCCATTGGCCGACCAGTCTTTGACTATGCTGCACCCATATGGTCGCCTAATGTACATAACACCAACTGGACGAAGTTACAAGTCTGCCAAAATACTGCCATCAGAACTGCTACGGGATGTCTCCTCATGTCTTCCGAGTCTCACCTCCATCAGGAGGCAAAACTGCTCAATTTAAAAGAGCATGCGGAAATGCTGAGCAAGCAATTCCTTCTGAACTGCCACAAGCCAGCACATCCAAACCGTCATCTTTTGGACATAGATCCGCCCCCGAGAGACATAAGGAAACATCTCCGTAAACATTATGATGAGATCCGGCATCATATTACCTTGCCGTTTGATCTGCAGAATCATAAGCGGGCTGTAACCGACATCCACACCGAGTCGGTAGATACTTTTGTCGGATCTCTACCTGTGAACCCCGTTCTGAACAGTCCTCCACCGGATATTGCTGAAGAAGAACGCACCTTACCAAGGGAGACAAGAGTTACCCTGGCACAGCTTAGGTCTGGATATAGTGTAAGGTTAAACTCCTACTTATCCAGACTTAATGACACAATCTCAAACACATGCCCTGCATGTGGTAGGACCCCCCATGATACTCTACATCTCTTCAATTGTTCATTTGAACCTACTCTTCTAACCCCTCTGTCCCTCTGGACAAACCCTGTTGAAACTGCACGTTTCCTTGGACTCCCCTTAGAAGAGCTTGATGAAGATCTTCGGAATGATCATACACTCTAGACAGGGCAATGCATTGTTAACAACAACAACAACAACAACCGTTATGTGAACAAAATTAATATACCCTTGTACTAGTACTAGTACACTGGGTATAAAAACCCTACACAGAAGTGTTGTGGAAAAAGCGTGCTCCGCTTTCTTCGTTTTTTATTTAATATATATTTTACCTTTTTAGTGCAATATTCTTTAAAAACGTGTTTTCGCTTTTTAAACTATATTTATTTTTTACTTTTTAGTTAAATATGTTATGAAGTAATCGATAAATATATTGCAGAATACCGCAGTGCAAACGAAACCTCTGGGCCTCCACTTTCGTTTGATACCCATATTGTAGGCAATTTTCAATATTATTGGACAACCTCATTTTGACCGATATCTCAGTTATCGATAAATAAATCGAAATATTCTAAAGTCAAATAGAAAGCTGTAGACCTTCCCTTTCGTTTGATACCCAGATTGTAGGCATTATGACCGATAACTTAGTTATCGATAAATATATCGAAGTCCAAATGCAACCCCCTATCGTTAGACACCCATATTGAAGGCACATTTCAAGGTTTTTGTGACAGTCATATGCCACTATCGGGTAGACTGAAGTAGCGTTACAATAAACAAGCACACATACATATGAATGCATGTAGAAGTAAATCTAATGAAAGCGTAGTAAAAAAAACTAGCATTATGGGGGAAAAGCGTCGAGCGCTCGATATACGAAAATTATGGCACAAAGCGGACCACGCTTTTTCCACAATACTACTGTGTAGGGTTTTTAAAATTATTTTCAACTTTTTAGTTCAATACTCTATAAAAGGGTGAGTTTTAGTTTTTTTAAACTATATTTATTTTTTACTTTTTAGTCCAATGTCCTATGAAATTATCGGTAAATATATCGAAATATAAAAACCGATCCAAACGAAACCTCCACTTTCGTTTGGGCCTTACATTTTGACGATAACTCATTTATCGAAATATATTGAAATCCAAATGAAATCTGCGGCGTTCCCCTTTCGTTTGACACCAATATTGTAGGGAAATTTTAAGGTTTTTGGGCAATCACATTTTGACCGATAACTCAGTTATCGATAAATTTATCGAAATATATCTAAGTCCAAATGAAACCTGGGGCCTTCCCCTTTCGTTTGATACCTATATTGTAAGGAAATTTTAAGGTTTTTGGGCATTCACATTTTTACCGATAACTCAGTTATCGATAAATTTATCGAAATATATCGATGTCCAAATGAAACCTGGGGCCTTCCCTTTTCGTTTTATACCCATATTGTAGGGAAATGTTAAGGTTTTTGGGCAATCACAATTTGACCGATAACTCAGTTATCGATAAATTTATCAAAATATATCGATGTCCAAATGAGACCTGGAGCCTTCCTCTTTCGTTTGACACCCATATTGTATGGACATTTTACGGTTTTTGGGCAATCATATTTTGACCGATAACTCAGTTATCGATAAATTTATCGAAATATATCGAGATCTAAATGAAACCTGGGGCCTTCCCGTTTCGTTTGATACCCATATGTAGGGATATTTTACGGTTTTTGGGCCACTGGGGCCTTCCCCTTTCGTTTGGTACCCATATTGTAGGGAAATGTTAAGGTTTTTGGGCAATCACATTTTGACCGATAACTCAGTTATTGATAAATTTATCGAAGTATGTCGATGTCCAAATGAAACCTGGGGCCTTCCCCTTTCGTTTGGTACCCATATTGTAGGGGAATGTTAAGGTTTTTGGGCAATCATATTGTGGCGAATGTTCTCAAGAATCGCTCATCTCCCAACTCTAGCGTATTTCCACTACTACCACAACTACAGCTGTTTAGGTACATGACGCGAGAGCGAGAGAGTGCGAATGTGACACAAAGAGGAGATGACGATAGATAAACGTTTCGAGAACACTGTTGCACGAATAACCCAGAAATGTGTAGACATTTCTAGGTTATGAAGCCGCTGTCTGCTAGGGTATATAAGCCGCGCAAAGACAACGCACTTCAATCAGTTTATTTTCAAGTGTTGTACAGTGAAGTACTGAACAGTGAAATAACCCGCGATATTGTACTAGCAAAAGACATTGCAAGGACATGGCAAGTTGAGTGAATTGAAGATCCAGCAACTCAAAAATGAGTTGGAACGGCGAGGACTGACAACAGCAGGCAATAAAGCAGAGCTTCAATCACGTTTGCGAGAGGCTATGGAAACGGAAGGAATCAACGTTGACGATCATGTTCTTCAGCATTCGGAAGAGGGAGCGACCAAAATTGAAGAGCAGAAGGATACTCCGACTTCAGTGGAAAATGTGGACACAAACTCGTTATTGGCTGCATTGGCTCAGATGTCGACGCACATAACATCAAAGTTGGAACAACAAGAAACACGCATGGCATCTCAGTTTGAACAACAAGAAACACGCATGGCATCTCAGTTGGAACAACAAGAGTCACGCATGACTTCTCAGATCTCAGCTCAACTTGAGGATCAGGAGGCCCAGTTATCTTCAAAAATAGCATTGCAGCTGGAGGAGCAGGAAAAGCGTATGTCATCACAGCTAAAAATACAGGACAAGAAAATAATGCAACTTGAGGAGAAAGTCGAGGCCGAGGTGGATGCGTTAAGAAATCGCATCAAGGAGTTGCAGCTGAATCGCACAGTGGTTTCAACAAGCGCACCCAAGGTAAAAACCCCATCCTTTGACGGTTCTGTCCCTTTCCAGGTATTTAAGCTACAATTTGAGAAGACAGCAGCTGTGAATAACTGGGGCGCTGAGGACAAAGTCGCTGCTTTATTTGTGGCATTGAAAGGACCTGCAGCCGAAATCTTACAGACTATTCCGGACGCTGAAAGAAACAACTATGAAGCGTTGATGGGAGCCGTTGAAAGACGTTACGGCAGCGAGCATAGGAGGCAGATACATCAAAGAGAGCTGCAGAATCGCTCTCAGAAGGCTAACGAAACATTACAGGAGTTTGCATCGGATATCGAGAGGTTGGCTCATCTAGCAAAAAACAGACGCACCAGTGGAACACATCGAGAGGGTGAAAATCCAAAGTTTCATAAATGTAATACGTGTGTTTTTACCGCAAGAATTTGTTTATTTGAGTCTTTGATTTCGCTAAATGAGATGCGTGAGAGTGCGTCAGCACCAACGTTACTTTTTCCTTTAATATATTCAATCGTGAAGTTGTACTCGGCTAGTTCGAGACGTATCCTGGCTAATTTTGAAGTCGGATCCTTCATATTAAACAAATAAACCAATGGTCTATGATCTGACTTAACGAGAAAGTTGGTTCCATAAATATATGGTCTGAATTGCTTAATTGCAAAATATATCGCTAATAACTCTAGCTCAATAATCGGTTTCTTTTGCTCTGCATTATTAAATGATTTGGACGCAAAACAAATGGGTAAGTCGTTATCTTCGTGAACCTGACTCAAAATAGCGCCACAACCTGCTTTAGATGCATCGACCGTGATAATAAACTGTTTTTTAAAATCTGGATACTGTAATAACTGTGGTGACATTAAAAACATTTTTAAGGATTGAAATTCGTTTTCACAAGCACTGTCCCAAATAAAATATACTTTTTTTTCCTATTCAAGCGATTTAAAGGTGCTGCCAGAGAAGCAAAATTAGGTATAAACCTTCGATAATAGTTTGCAAACGCCACAAAGCGTCGAACAGCGTCTTTGTCGGTTGGTTTTGTATAATTGTTGATTGCTTCGATTTTTGTCGAATCTGACAACAAACCCTTTGCCGAACATTTATGACCCAAAAAGGTGACTTCTGGTCTGAGAAAATGACATTTATTAGGATTTAATTTAAGGTTGAATTTGCTGAAAACTTGAGACAGATTTTTAATGTGATGTTTTTCACTACATCCAATAACAATAATGTCATCCACGTACAAAAAAGCTACGTTAGGCGGAATGCCTGAAAAAGCAATCGTCATCATTCGTGAGAACGAGTTCGGTGCAACGTTTAACCCAAAAAAAATGCGGAACAACACAAGAGTCGGTTTCCGTTCCGTGAAGGATTGGAAGTGAGACCTGTTCACCGTTTAACCAAAAAGAAATACTATTTGTCGCGTAGCTAATTTCGCATTGATTTTGTTTCAAAAAGTCTTTACCTAATATTCCATCCGACGGAATATTGAAATCGTCATTTACCACATGCAACGTATGCTTAATAAAAAATTTTGAAAAATGTAAATTTGTTGTGAAAGTCCCCAAAGTAGAGACTACATCAGATGTAACTCCAGTAATAGTTATTATATCATTGTCATTAATTGATAAATTTTTGTTAATGCATTAATTAGTGAGATGTCGACTAAAAAGTTGCAATATTTGCTAGATCCGGTTAAGTTTAATTGGATAAAGTCAGAGAAATTTAGATTTAAACAATAAATTGTTTTTGGAGAAATTTTTTGGAAGAATCGGTTAATCGTAAATCTCTTGATCCCCCAGTGTTCGCTCCTGAGTGGCATGAGAGTTCAAATTACACACCTTTGCGTTGTTATTACTTCTAGGAGTGGGAGTTCTTCGATTCGCATTATTCGCGCGATCGTTATTGTTACTACTACTATTGTTGTTGCCCTGATACCGGTTACTATTTCCCGAACGAAAGTTTTGACGCTGATTGGCACGGCTTGAATTGTTAAAGTTACTGTAATTTGGCCTATTTTGTCTATAACCATTAAAATTACGACTATTTTGATTGGAAAAGCTACGACCCCGATTGCCACCTTGAAAACTTCGAAAATTGCTGTTACCGCGCGACCTAAAAGCAAGTACTTGCCGTTCCTTAACTTCATTAGACTGTTCAACTATTAATTTTGCTACGACATCTTTGGAATCAGTAAATGAAGTAGAATCGAGAATTGACTTAACAAGGCTTGACTTTGCGTTCAACCGGCAAACTTTTACAGTTTGCTCAACCGCCATTTCATGCCCTTTCGTTTGGGTTATACCCTCTATAATTAACGAACGCTCTAACGAGTCAGCCAATTCCTCAATACGTCTAACAAAATCAGTGTAGTTATTGTTATTTACTTGTAACGCGGCAATTTTTCCAGCAACAACTTTCGAGTTGTCTGGTTTGATACGATTTCTCAAGGCGACTTTTATGTCGTTAATGCAATTTACTTGTGTAGGGATCGCTTCGCGAGCTTTGCCCTCGAGTTTAGATTTTACAAATGAAATAAAAGTGTCGTTTAGACTATTATCGCTTAAACCTTCAATTAAATTTATCTTGTCTATGAAAGATTCCAAAACCAACGGATCGCCGTTGTAATTTTCACGAATTATTGAAGCACAGAGGCTGACAAAACTTTTCTTTTGATCTAACGTGGCCATTTCAAAAAGTTGATCAAGACCGAAAAAAATATTTGGTGAAGGGCAGATTGATGGATTTTTGCAAACTGATAATGAATCTTTTAAAAGTTGGCAACTCTATATTTCCTTTTGTATCAGAATTCTCTGAATTTTCAGATTCGTTATCAAAAAATTCTTTTTCTAAATCGTCTTTACAAACAATAGCTAGTGGTTCTAATGGAACTTCAATTTGACAATTTAATCGAGAAAAGCATTTAATTAATTGGTCTTTACAACGTGATAACTTTACTTCAGCTTCTTTAAGGTTACACTCTGCATTATGAGCAGATATATACAACACAATATCGTTAAATGTCTCAATAAGTAAAAGCTTATATTCTTTTAATTTATTTGCATTCGTCGACAAAGGTCGATTCTGCAAAATCCGTTTAGTTATTTTAAAAAACTTTAGCTTTTTTTCTTTAAGTACTTTTTCGAAATCTGCCATAACAGGTTAACCTTATGAAAATATACATAAGTATAAGAAATCACGAAATGAGACACCCTGTACTAGGTTCAGAAACAAAAGGAAATATGTATGGAATTACCCAAGGAAATTTGTGTTGAAATTTTTTAAAATTCCACGAAAATAAAAAAATTATGAAAAATTGATTTAGGGAACGCTTTAGAAATTTAAAGAAATACCGTTTGCAAAATCACACTTTTGGATTCACTTTAGGTTATTTTATAACATACATAACTTGTAAAGTTCACATGCAAGTGGGAATATACGTATGTGGAAATAGGTGTTCAAATGCAAAACAAACAAATGTAGTATTTTCGAATACTGTTTAGAGTTTATGAACATTTTCCCCGTTTAGCATTGATACAATATTTTAAAACAAATGTAATATTAACGCAAGTTTAAAGTAAAACTGGTTAGCGTTGACAAAAAAATTATACTTTTAAAACTAGTCTTAGCCAAAGTAGGTTTAGTTATAATTTTAACCAAATGTAGTTTAAGCTAATGTAGTTAGAAAAATATTTTTAACAAAATTTGTAGTATTAAGAGTAGTTGTACCAAAATTCAACCAAAATTCAGGTGGCGTTGTTAATTCTAATTTAGAAGGAAAGGTGGGTGAGGAATTTTACCACCCAACTAAATTAATACAATTAAATAAGCGGAGCGGGTAACAAAAGTAGTTTTAACAACTGACAAGATTGAATTTGGATTTGATTAGTGCGCTTTAACAAAAGCACATAACAAAAAAGTTGGAATCAAAAAGTAGTTTAAAAGTTATTTTTAGTTAAACGTATTTTTAACTTAACTTTTAACCGAATTTAGTTTTATGTTACGCATTTAACATTAGGTTTTAAGGTAGGTTCAAATTAACATTAAGTTATTTTCATAATTTGCTTATTAATTTAAGCTAAGGTAGTTTTAAGTATATACTAACTTTTAGAGTAGTGTTTTAAGGTAGGTTTAGATGTAGTTTTAATGTAACCTTAATTACTTAAGCAAATTAAGTTAACATTTTTCTTTTAAACAAAAATGGTTTTAAACTAAAAATGAAAATAGTGATATTTGATTTTAAAATAAAATAAAAAAAGGAGACAAATTGTGTAGGTGAAAGTATGGATATGTGGTACCCAGTGGTGTGGTTGGCAAACGAGTAATTAAATTTAAAGTAATTTAGTAAATAAAATATTACAAAATGTAGTTTTAAGTTTGTGAATGATATACACAATTTAGGTTTATTTGAAGCAACTGGTCCTTATGGGACTAGTGCTGGTCGTAGAAAAAAATTGTTCCACTACAGCTACCACTGCTGCTGGTACTCCCGCGCCGCAGTCACAAATTTGCATATGTATATTATATTTGAGGTTAGTTTTGGTGTACTGTATTTGGTGCTCCCGCGCCGCAGTCGAAAAAATAAGTACCTATTGAGGCTTTTGGTTGCTAAGGCATGTATGTAGAGGAGTGTGTATGTGTGCATTTGGTGCCCGTTAAAAAGAAAATGGCGTTTTGAGGTTAGGTTCACCCACGCGCTGGGTACACCTTTTAGGTGCTCCAAAATTTATAACAGCGGCTGGCCCGCGCCGCACGATCGCCATGTAATTTTGGAACGTAGGGAATTAATTCTTGTAGAGAAACTTACTTGATGCGAAGGAATTCGGATCTTTGGTAGGCTATCCTGCCAGAAGCAACTTACTTGGTGGCTAAGTTTCCATACCAGAGTTGTGACGCCGCATTCATCTGCTGGCTTATGGTTTCTTTCTCTCAGGATGCTAGCCCACTTCATTAAAACGGCAATTTATAGTTGCAGCCACTTAGGGCTATTTAAAATATTTATTTATTTAAACTTTAACTTTCTTTAATTTGCAGCACTTATTTGCTGTAAAATTTTCTTACGAGCGCGATAGTTGAAGGTACGAAATAGAATGAATAATTGAAATGGCGGCGCTGCTTATCGGCAGAAGTTGGCTGCCGATCAAGCAGTGCCGATAATGCAGTAGCCCTTAAGGCCCTGCCAGATAATCGGCGACAGTGTAAAGGCACCGTCAGATACCATTACACGTGACACAAGCTCTAACTCAAGAAACCGCATCTCTTTTGAGCAAACCATTGTACAAAGCTCACCGTGTGGAAGTGGAGACGCCAGACTTGGTCAACAAAATCGACAAAATTTTGGAAGCATTGAATGGGGCACAGAAGAAAAGCGGTGGCTCCATTAAGTGCTTTAAGTGCGGAAAATCTAGTCATGTTGCACGTTATTGTGGATCTGGCTCCAACAATTCCAATAATGCAGGCGGACGTAAGCGCAAGGCTGAAGGAGATGAGCAAGTCTCCCAATCCAACCAACTGTTAACCTAAAGAGAGTCAGCCGCAAGGGGCGAAGGCTGGCTCCCGCAATTGGATGCCCCATAATCTCTGTCTCACAGATCGGAAGGAAGTCGAGTAATGTTACTGTTGGAGGACTCGTGGACGGAAAGGAGCGTTTACTGACTGTTGATACGGGCGCATCTCATTCCATCATTCGATCTGATTTAGTCAACAAAGTAGTGAGGCCATTACATGGAGCAAAGTTGCGAACGGCGACTAAGCAACCAAGGCATCAAGATCGACATGCAAAACAGGACTATGAGCTATAAGAACATGGATGTGTCACTAAATTTTGGTTACGAGAACAAGTACACCAGTAAGCGGGTCCTCGTGGAAGAAAGCCAACAAATTCCACCGAAGTCGGAGGCGATCGTTTGGGCAAGGATTGATGGAGATTACGGGACAAACAAATTGTGGGTGGTAGAGGCAACAAACAAATCAAAGACGAATATACTAGTAGGAAAAAGACTGGCTATGACAAAACAAGATGGACGTATACCGGTAAGAGTACTAAATGAGTTCAGATCGCCGATTAAGCTTTCCAAAGGAGCTATATTGGGACAATGTCAGGAGGTGGAGGTGGAAATAAATTGTGAACAGCTCCAGGAAAATGTAGCTCTGTGAAGTTGGCACCTCCATGTCGGAATTTTTAAAAAAAACCATATTGCATTCGTTTGTCCATCGTTTGTCCACATTTGTCCAGGAAAAATTTTCGTTTGTCCAACCCTAGTAAAAAAGTTATTTCGAAAAAAAAAAAAAAATCCGGTGTGAAGTTGGCACCTCCATGTCGGAATTTAAAAAAAAAAACCAAATGTCATTCGTTCGTCCATGTTTGTCCAGGAAAAATTTTCGTTTGTCCACCCCTAGTAAAAAAGTTATTTAAAAAAAAGTTTATATTAAAAACCCATAAGATTTGATTTTTAAAGTTTTGTTTTGGCTTAATCGTTTGTCCACCGTTTGACCATGATTGTCCAACAAAAATTTTCGATTGTCCACCTTTTGTTCAAAAGTTATTTAAAAAAAAAAAAAATTTTGTGAAGTTGCCACCTCCATCTCTGAATAATTAAAAAAACTAAATGTCATTCGTTTGTCCACGTTTGTCAAGGAAAATTTTTCGTTTGTCCACCCTTAGTAAAAAAGTTATTACAAAAAAAAGTTTTTATTGAAAAAAACAAAAATGTTGATTTTTGAAGTTTTTTTTTTGCTTAATCGTTTGTCCACCGTTTGTCCAGGATTGCCCAACAAAAATTTTCGTTTGTCCACCCTTTGTTCAAAAGTTATTTACAAAAAAAAAACAAAATTTTGTGAAGTTGGCACCTCCATCTCTGAATAATTAAAAAAACTAAATGTCATTCGTTAGTCCATCGTTTGTCCACGTTTGTCCAGGAAAAATTTTCGTTTGTCCACCCTTAGTAAAAAAGTTATTACAAAAAAAGTTTTTATTGAAAAAACAAAAATGTTGATTTTTGAAGTTTTTTTTTTGCTTAATCGTTTGTCCACCGTTTGTCCAGGATTGCCCAACAAAAATTTTCGTTTGTCCACCCTTTGTTCAAAAGTTATTTAAAAAAAAAAAAAAAAAAATTTGTGAAGTTGGCACCTCCATCTCTGAATAATTAAAAAAACTAAATGTCATTCGTTAGTCCATCGTTTGTCCACGTTTGTCCAGGAAAAATTTTCGTTTGTCCACCCTTAGTAAAAAAGTTATTACAAAAAAAAGTTTTTATTGAAAAAACAAAAATGTTGATTTTTGAAGTTTTTTTTTTTGCTTAATCGTTTGTCCAGGATTGTCCAACAAAAATTTTCGTTTGTCCACCCTTTGTTCAAAAGTTATTTAAAAAAAAAATTTTTTTGTGAAGTTGGCACCACCATCTCTCAATAATTAAAAGTAGGTCGCCTCCCAGTTGGTGCACTCTGGGTACCAGTACTTGTGCTGTACCCATCGTGCCGAAACGACCCGGGTCGTTTTCTTATATCGACCCGGCCAAGAGCAATACACTCGGGGTGACCCTGTCTGACATTTAGGCAGGGCTACACCTCGCTACAACAACAACAATAATTAAAAAAACTAAATGTCATTCGTTAGTCCACGTTTGTCCAGGAAAAATTTTCGTTTGTCCACCCTTAGTAAAAAAGTTATTACAAAAAAAAGTTTTTATTGAAAAACAAAAATGTCGATTTCTGAAGTTTTTTTTTTGCTTAATCGTTTGTCCACGTTTGTCCAGGAAAAATTTTCGTTTGTCCACCCTTAGTAAAAAAGTTATTACAAAAAAAATTTTTATTGAAAAAACAAAAATGTTGATTTTTGAAGTTTTTTTTTGCCTAATCCAGGATTGCCCAACAAAAATTTTCGTTTGTTCACCCTTTGTTCAAAAGTTATTTAAAAAAAAAAAAAATTTTGTGAAGTTGGCACCTCCATCTCTGAATAATTAAAAAAACTAAATGTCATTCATTTGTCCATCGTTTGTCCAAGAAAAATTTTCGTTTGTCCACCCTTAGTAAAAAAGTTATTACTAAAAAAGTTTTTATTGAAAAAACAAAAATGTTGATTTTTGAAGTTTTTTTTTTTGCTTAATCGTTTGTCCACCGTTTGTCCATGATTGTCCAACAAAAATTTTCGTTTGCCACCCTTTGTTCAGAAGTTATTTAAAAAAAAAAAAATTTTGTGAAGTTGGCACCTCCATCTCTGAATAATTAAAAAAACTAAATGTCATTCGTTCTAAATGTCATTCGTTTGTCCACGTTTTTTCCAGGAAAAATTTTCGTTTGTTGTTGTTGTTGTAACGAAGTGTAGCCCTGCCCAGGGTGTACTTTTCCTTAACCGAAATTGTCATCAATTTCTTCTAACGGGAGTCCTAGGAAACTTGCAGTTTCGACAGGGTTGGACCAGAGGGAGATGGGTGTTAGAAGAGTGGGCTCCGAAGAGCAGGTAAATAAATGGTTGGTATTATGGGGTGACGAGCCGCATGCCGGACATTCATTCGGCACGTCAGGGTCTAGTCTGGATAAGTAGGAGTTTAACCTGCTACAGTATCCAGAGCGTAATTGAGCCAGAGTGACCCTTGCCTCTCGAGGAAGATGACGTTCCTCAGCCGCAACGCGAGGTGGTTTGGCGTGCAAAACGGCGTTCAGTGGACAGAGCGAGACATAGGACGCAACGGACGTGTCATGGATGTGCTTCAGGTCCTGCGTATGCACCTTTGGATCAAACGGCGAAAGTGTGAGGTGCCGGATCTCATCAAAATGCTCACGCAGATGCGCCCTTACGGTCCTAGGAGGTGGCTCATACTCAAGCAGTAGTCTGTTGGGATGTTGTGGTTTGCAACAGTTCAACAGGTACTGCCTGTTTAGCATTTCATTGTGCTCCAAAACTAGGAGCATTTCCACCTCATGATGTAAATGATGTTCTGGAGACATAAGGACGCATCCCGTGGCGGTTCTGAGTGCGGTGTTTTGGCAGGCCTGCAGTCTTTTCCAATGAACCTCAGCAAGCCCCGGCGACCATATCGGCGACGCGTAATTCAGGATCGGCCGACCAATTGCTTTATAGGTTGCCCCAAGTGCTGCCGGCTAGCGACTTGATAATTTTGTTGCGGCTTTGTAGCTTAGAGACAATTGCGGTTGAATGAGCAGCGAATTTGTGCATGGGGTCGAAAGTTACCCCTAAGATTTTGGGGTGGGAGACAGTAGGTAATTTTTGGTCGCCTACGTAGATTTCTAACTCCATGCCAACTTGCGCCGTCCAAGTCGTGAATAGTGTCGCCGAGGACTTCATTGGCGACAATGTCAGGTTCCGAGCAGTGAAAAACTCAACAAGAGAGGGGAGATAACCATTGATCCTGGAGCACAGCTCATCAACGGAAGTGCCAGATGCCACCCTTAGTAAAAATGTTATTACAAAAAAAGTTTTTATTGAAAAAACAAAAATGTTGATTTTTGAAGTTTTTTTTAGGGTTAATCGTTTGTCCACCGTTTGTCCAGGATTGTCCAACAAAAATGTTCGTTTGTCCACCCTTTGTTCAAAAGTTATTTAAAAAAAAAAAAATTTTGTGAAGTTGGCACCTCCATCTCTGAATAATTAAAAAAACTAAATGTCATTCGTTAGTCCATCGTTTGTCCACGTTTGTCCACCGTTTGTTCAGAAGTTATTTAAAAAAAAAAATTTTTTGTGAATTTGGCACCTCCATCTCTCAATAATTAAAAAAACTAAATGTCATTCATTTGTCCATCGTTTGTCCAGGAAAAATTTTCGTTTGTCCACCCTTAGTAAAAAAGTTATTACTAAAAAAGTTTTTATTGAAAAAACAAAAATTTTGATTTTTGAAGTTTTTTTTTTTGCTTAATCGTTTGTCCACCGTTTGTCCAGGATTGTCCAACAAAAATTTTCGTTTGCCACCCTTTGTTCAGAAGTTATTTAAAAAAAAAAAATGTTGTGAAGTTGGCACCTCCATCTCTGAATAATTAAAAAAACTAAATGTCATTCGTTCTAAATGTCATTCGTTTGTCCACGTTTTTTCCAGGAACAATTTTCGTTTGTTGTTGTTGTTGTAGCGAAGTGTAGCCCTGCCCAGCGTGTACTTTTCCTTAACCTAAATTGTCATCAATTTCTTCTAACGGAAGTCCTAGGAAACTTGCAGTTTCGACAGGGTTGGACCAGAGGGAGATGGGTGTTAGAAGAGTGGGCTCCGAAGAGCAGGTAAATAAATGGTTGGTATTATGGGGTGACGAGCCGCATGCCGGACATTCATTCGGCACGTCAGGGTCTAGTCTGGATAAGTAGGAGTTTAACCTGCTACAGTATCCAGAGCGTAATTGAGCCAGAGTGACCCTTGCCTCTCGAGGAAGATGACGTTCCTCAGCCGCAACGCGAGATGGTTTGGCGTGCAAAACGGCGTTCAGTGGACAGAGCGAGACATAGGACGCAACGGACGTGTCATGGATGTGCTTCAGGGCCTGCGTATGCACCTTTGGATCAAACGGCGAAAGTGTGAGGTGCCGGATCTCATCAAAATGCTCACGCAGATGCGCCCTTACGGTCCTAGGAGGTGGCTCATACTCAAGCAGTAGTCTGTTGGGATGTTGTGGTTTGCAACAGTTCAACAGGTACTGCCTGTTTAGCATTTCATTGTGCTCCAAAACTGGGAGCATTTCCACCTCATGATGTAAATGATGTTCTGGAGACATAAGGACGCATCCCGTGGCGGTTCTGAGTGCGGTGTTTTGGCAGGCCTGCAGTCTTTTCCAATGAACCTCAGCAAGCCCCGGCGACCATATCGGCGACGCGTAATTCAGGATCGGCCGACCAATTGCTTTATAGGTTGCCAGCAACGTTTCTTTGTCTTTACCCCAAGTGCTGCCGGCTAGCGACTTGAGAATTTTGTTGCGGCTTTGTAGCTTAGAGACAATTGCGGTTGAATGAGCAGAGAATTTGTGCATGGGGTCGAAAGTTACCCCTAAGATTTTGGGGTGGGAGACAGTAGGTAATTTTTGGTCGCCTAGGTAGATTTCTAACTCCATGCCAACTTGCGCCGTCCAAGTCGTGAATAGTGTCGCCGAGGACTTCATTGGCGACAATGTCAGGTTCCGAGCAGTGAAAAACTCAACAAGAGAGGGGAGATAACCATTCATAGAAAATCCAATTCAAAAATCAATAAATTTTTGATTCAAAAAACATGAAATTAAATCTGGAGCACAGCTCATCAACGGAAGTGCCAGATGCCACCCTTAGTAAAAATGTTATTACAAAAAAAAAGTTTTTATTGAAAAAACAAAAATATTGATTTTTGAAGTTTTTTTTTTGGTTAATCGTTTGTCCAGGATTGTCCAACAAAAATGCTCGTTTGTCCACCCTTTGTTCAAAAGTTATTTAAAAAAAAAAAAATTTTTTGAAGTTGGCACCTCCATCTCTGAATAATTAAAAAAACTAAATGTCATTCGTTAGTCCATCGTTTGTCCAGGATTGTCCAACAAAAATTTTCGTTTGTCCACCCTTTGTTCAGAAGTTATTTAAAAAAAAAAAATTTTTTTGTGAATTTGGCACCTCCATCTCTCAATAATTAAAAAAACTAAATGTCATTCGCTTGTCCATCGTTTGTCCAGGAAAAATTTTCGTTTGTCCACCCTTAGTAAAAAAGTTATTACTAAAAAAGTTTTTATTGAAAAAACAAAAATGTTGATTTTTGAAGTTTTTTTTTTGATTAATCGTTTGTCCACCGTTTGTCCAGGATTGTCCAACAAAAATTTTCTTTTGTCCACCCTTTGTTCAGAAGTTACTTCAAAAAAAAAAAAATTTTTTGTGAAGTTGGCACCTCCATCTCTGAATAATTAAAAAAACTAAATGTCATTCGTTTGTCCATCGTTTGTCCACGTTTGTCCAGGAAAAATTTTGGTTTGTCCACCCTTAGTAAAAAAGTTATTACTAAAAAAGTTTTTATTGAAAAAACAAAAATGTTGATTTTTGAAGTTTTTTTTTTTGCTTAATCGTTTGTCCACCGTTTGTCCAGGATTGTCCAACAAAAATTTTCGTTTGTCCACCCTTTGTTCAGAAGTTATTTAAAAAAAAAATTTTTTGTGAAGTTGGCACCTCCATCTCTGAAAAATTAAAAAAACTAAATGTCATTCGTTTGTCCAGGAAAAATTTTCGTTTGTCCGCCCTTAGTAAAAAAGTTATTACTAAAAAAGTTTTTATTGAAAAAACAAAAATGTTGATTTTTGAAGTTTTTTTTTTTTGCTTAATCGTTTGTCCACCGTTTGTCCAGGATTGTCCAACAAAAATTTTCGTTTGTCCACCCTTTGTTCAGAAGTTATTTAAAAAAAAAAAAAATTTTTGTGAAGTTGGCACCTCCATCTCTGAATAATTAAAAAAACTAAATGTCATTCGTTTGTCCAGGAAAAATTTTCGTTTGTCCGCCCTTAGTAAAAAAGTTATTACAAAAAAAAAGGTTTTTATTGAAAAACAAAAATGTTGATTTTTGAAGCGTTTGTCCAGGAACAATTTTCGTTTGTCCACCCCTAGTGAAAAAGTTATTTAAAACAAGTAAGGAAGTCTAAGTTCGGGTGAAACCGAACATTACATACCCAGCTGTGCACATAAAGTGGGCGTGATCGTTCACCGATTTTTCTTATTTTCTGTGGTAGTACTCTACATAAACATAACATGCCTGGTACCTAGTTTCGTAAATCTATCTCACACCGATGAAGTTGTTAGCAGTCGAATTTAAAAATTGCTTGACTCATAAGTGGGCGGTGCCACGCCCACTTTCCAAAATTTTGAAAAAATTATGTAAAGAATATGAAAGTTGATGTATGTACCAAATTATATTATTATAGCGAAATCAGTTAATTAGATATGGACTTTTCAATATTTCCACCTCCTTTCAATATAACTTTTATGAAAAAGTAGGCGTGGTCGCGAAGCGATTTCGTTTATTTTCTATAGCTGAATTTACCACAACAATAGTATGTCCTCTACGAAATTTCGTTATACTAGCATAAACTGTTCTGAAGTTATTAAGAGTCAAAATTTTAAAATTTCTTCAAAGATACGCGGGCGGTACCACGCCCCCTTTTCAAAAATTTTTATAAAATCGGCCTTAGAACATCTAAATCAATACATATTGCAAATTTTATCATTGTAGCTGCTTCTAATATTGAATTAACCCATTTTATACGTTTTTCGAAATTTTCGATATCGAAAAAGGGGCGTGGTTATGGTCCGATTTTACCCATTTTCAATAGCAATCTATTCTGAACCCAAATAAGTACGCATGCCAAATTTGGTGAAGATATCTCATTATTTGCTCAAGTTATCGTGTTAACGGACAGACGGACGGACGGACGGACAGACGGACGGACGGACGGACAGACGGACGGACGGACATGGCTCAATCAAATTTTTTTTCGATCCTGATCATATTGATATATGGAAGTCTATATTTATCTCGATTCCTTTATACCTGTACAACCAACCGTTATCCTAACAAAGTTATAATACCCTGTGTACAAGTACAGCTGGGTATAAAAAAAGTTTATATTAAAAACCCATAAAATTTGATTTTTAAAGTTTTTTTTTGGCTCAATCGTTTGTCCACCGTTTGTCCAGGATTGTCCAACAAAAATTTGAGTTTGTCCACCCTTTGTTCAAAAGTTATTTAAAAAAAAAAAAAATTGTGAAGTTGGCACCTCCATCTCTGAATAATTAAAAAAATTAAAAAAAATTAGTCCATCGTTTGTCCCCGTTTGTCCAGGAAAAATTTTCGTTTGTCCACCCTTAGTAAAAAAGTTATTACAAAAAAAATTTTTATTGAAAAAACAAAAATGTTGATTTTTGAAGTTTTTTTTTGCTTAATCGTTTATCCACCGTTTGTCCAGGATTGTCCAACAAAAATTTTCGTTTGTCCACCCTTTGTTCAAAAGTTATTTAAACAAAAAAAAAAAAAAAAAAATTTGTGAAGTTGGCACCTCCATCTCTGAATAATTAAAAAAACTAAATGTCATTCGTTAATCCATGTTTGTCCAGGAAAAATTTTCGTTTGTCCACCCCTAGTAAAAAAGTTATTTAAAAAAAAAGTTTATATTAAAAACCCATAAAATTAGATTTTTAAAGTTTTTTTTGGCTTAATCGTTTGTCCACCGTTTGACCATGATTGTTCAACAAAATTTTTCGATTGCCCACCTTTTGTTCAAAAGTTATTTAAAAAAAAAAAAGTTTGTGAAGTTGGCACCTCCATCTCTGAATAATTAAAAAAACTAAATGTCATTCGTTTGTCCATCGTTTGCCCATCGTTTGTCCACATTTGTCCAGGAAAAATTTTCGTTTGTCCACCCTTAGTAAAAAAGTTATTACAAAAAAAAGTTTTTATTGAAAAAACAAAAATGTTGATTTTTGAGTTTTTTTTTTGCTTAATCGTTTGTCCACCGTTTGTCCAGGATTGCCCAACAAAAATTTTCGTTTGTCCACCCTTTGTTCAAAAGTTATTTAAAAAAAAAAAAATTTGTGAAGTTGGCACCTCCATCTCTGAATAATTAAAAAAACTAAATGTCATTCGTTAGTCCATTGTTTGTCCAGGAAAAATTTTCGTTTGTCCACCCTTAGTAAAAAAGTTATTACAAAAAAAAGTTTTTATTGAAAAAACAAAAATTTTGATTTTTGAAGTTTTTTTTTGCTTAATCGTTTGTCCACCGTTTGTCCAGGATTGTCCAACAAAAATTTTCATTTGTCCACCCTTTGTTCAAAAGTTATTTAAAAAAAAATAAAATTTTGTGAAGTTGGCACCTCAATCTCTGAATAATTAAAAAAACTAAATGTCATTCGTTAGTCCATCGTTTGTCCACGTTTGTCCAGGAAAAATTTTCGTTTGTCCACCCTTAGTAAAAAAGTTATTACAAAAAAAAGTTTTTATTGAAAAACAAAAATGTTGATTTTTGAAGTTTTTTTTTTGCTTAATCCTTTGTCCAGGATTGTCCAACAAAAATTTTCGTTTGTCCACCCTTTGTTCAGAAGTTATTTAAAAAAAAAGTTTTTGTGAACTTGGCACCTCCATCTCTGAATAATTAAAAAAACTAAATGTCATTCGTTAGTCCATCGTTTGTCCACGTTTGTCCAGGAAAAATTTTCGTTTGTCCGCCCTTAGTAAAAAAGTTATTACTAAAAAAGTTTTTATTGAAAAAACAAAAATGTTGATTTTTGAAGTTTTTTTTTTTGCTTAATCGTTTGTCCACCGTTTCTCCAGGATTGTCCAACAAAAAATTTCGTTTGTCCACCCTTTGTTCAGAAGTTACTTCAAAAAAAAAAATTTTTTTGTGAAGTTGGCACCTCCATCTCTGAATAATTAAAAAAACTAAATGTCATTCGTTTGTCCACGTTTGTCCAGGAAAAATTTTCGACCTTAGTAAAAAAGTTTTTATTGAAAAAACAAAAATGTCGATTTTTGAAGTTTTTTTTGCTTAATCGTTTGTCCACCGTTTGTCCAGGATTGTCCAACAAAAATTTTCGTTTGTCCACCCTTTGTTCAGAAGTTACTTAAAAAAAAAATTGTTTGTGAAGTTGGCACCTCCATCTCTGAATAATTAAAAAAACTAAATGTCATTCGTTTGTCCATCGTTTGTCCACGTTTGTCCAGGAAAAATTTTCGTTTGTCCACCCTTAGTAAAAAAGTTATTACAAAAAAAAGTTTTTATTGAAAAAACAAAAATGTTGATTTTTGAAGTTTTTTTTGCTTAATCGTTTGTCCACCGTTTGTCCAGGATTGTCCAACAAAAATTTTCGTTTGTCCACCCTTTGTTCAAAAGTTATTTAAAAAAATTTTGTGAAGTTGGCACCTCCATCTCTCAATAACTAAATAAACTAAATGTCATTCGTTAGTCCATCGTTTGTCCACGTTTGTCCAGGAAAAATTTTCGTTTGTCCACCCTTAGTAAAAAAGTTATTACAAAAAAAAGTTTTTATTGAAAAAACAAAAATGTTGATTTTTGAAGTTTTTTTTTTGCTTAATCGTTTGTCCACCGTTTGTCCAGGATTGTCCAACAAAAATTTTCGTTTGTCCACCCTTTGTTCAAAAGTTATTTAAAAAAAAAATAAAATTTTGTGAAGTTGGCACCTCCATCTCTGAATAATTAAAAAAACTAAATGTCATTCGTTTGTCCATCGTTTGTTCACGTTTGTCCAGGAAAATTTTTCGTTTGTCCACCCTTAGTAAAAAAGTTATTACAAAAAAAAGTTTTTATTGAAAAACAAAAATGTTGATTTTTGAAGTTTTTTTTTTGCTTAATCCTTTGTCCACCGTTTGTCCAGGATTGTCCAACAAAAATTTTCGTTTGTCCACCCTTTGTTCAGAAGTTATTTAAAAAAAAAAAAAATTTTTTTGTGAACTTGGCACCTCCATCTCTGAATAATTAAAAAAACTAAATGTCATTCGTTAGTCCACGTTTGTCCAGGAAAAATTTTCGTTTGTCCGCCCTTAGTAAAAAAGTTATTACTAAAAAAGTTTTTATTGAAAAAACAAAAATGTTGATTTTTGAAGTTTTTTTTTTTTGCTTAATCGTTTGTCCACCGTTTGCCCAGGATTGTCCAACAAAAATTTTCGTTTGTCCACCCTTTGTTCAGAAGTTATTTAAAAAATAAAAATTTTTTGTGAAGTTGGCACCTCCATCTCTGAATAATTAAAAAAACTAAATGTCATTCGTTTGTCCATCGTTTGTCCACATTTTTCCAGGAAAAATTTTGGTTTGTCCACCCTTAGTAAAAAAGTTATTACTAAAAAGTTTTTATTGAAAAAACAAAAATGAAGTTTTTTTTTTTTGCTTAATCGTTTGTCCACCGTTTGTCCAGGATTGTCCAACAAAAATTTTCGTTTGTCCACCCTTTGTTCAGAAGTTATTTAAAAAAAAAATTTTTTGTGAAGTTGGCACCTCCATCTCTGAAAAATTAAAAAAACTAAATGTCATTCGTTTGTCCAGGAAAAATTTTCGTTTGTCCGCCCTTAGTAAAAAAGTTATTACTAAAAAAGTTTTTATTGAAAAAACAAAAATGTTGATTTTTGAAGTTTTTTTTTTTGCTTAATCGTTTGTCCACCGTTTGTCCAGGATTGTCCAACAAAAATTTTCGTTTGTCCACCCTTTGTTCAGAAGTTATTTAAAAAAAAAATTTTTTGTGAAGTTGGCACCTCCATCTCTGAATAATTAAAAAAACTAAATGTCATTCGTTTGTCCATCGTTTGTCCACATTTTTCCAGGAAAAATTTTGGTTTGTCCACCCTTAGTAAAAAAGTTATTACTAAAAAGTTTTTATTGAAAAAACAAAAATGAAGTTTTTTTTTTTTGCTTAATCGTTTGTCCACCGTTTGTCCAGGATTGTCCAACAAAAATTTTCGTTTGTCCACCCTTTGTTCAGAAGTTATTTAAAAAAAAAATTTTTTGTGAAGTTGGCACCTCCATCTCTGAAAAATTAAAAAAACTAAATGTCATTCGTTTGTCCATGAAAAATTTTCGTTTGTCCGCCCTTAGTAAAAAAGTTATTACTAAAAAAGTTTTTATTGAAAAAACAAAAATGTTGATTTTTGAAGTTTTTTTTTTTGCTTAATCGTTTGTCCACCGTTTGTCCAGGATTGTCCAACAAAAATTTTCGTTTGCCACCCTTTGTTCAGAAGTTATTTAAAAAAAAAAAATGTTGTGAAGTTGGCACCTCCATCTCTGAATAATTAAAAAAACTAAATGTCATTCGTTCTAAATGTCATTCGTTTGTCCACGTTTTTTCCAGGAACAATTTTCGTTTGTTGTTGTTGTTGTAGCGAAGTGTAGCCCTGCCCAGCGTGTACTTTTCCTTAACCTAAATTGTCATCAATTTCTTCTAACGGAAGTCCTAGGAAACTTGCAGTTTCGACAGGGTTGGACCAGAGGGAGATGGGTGTTAGAAGAGTGGGCTCCGAAGAGCAGGTAAATAAATGGTTGGTATTATGGGGTGACGAGCCGCATGCCGGACATTCATTCGGCACGTCAGGGTCTAGTCTGGATAAGTAGGAGTTTAACCTGCTACAGTATCCAGAGCGTAATTGAGCCAGAGTGACCCTTGCCTCTCGAGGAAGATGACGTTCCTCAGCCGCAACGCGAGGTGGTTTGGCGTGCAAAACGGCGTTCAGTGGACAGAGCGAGACATAGGACGCAACGGACGTGTCATGGATGTGCTTCAGGGCCTGCGTATGCACCTTTGGATCAAACGGCGAAAGTGTGAGGTGCCGGATCTCATCAAAATGCTCACGCAGATGCGCCCTTACGGTCCTAGGAGGTGGCTCATACTCAAGCAGTAGTCTGTTGGGATGTTGTGGTTTGCAACAGTTCAACAGGTACTGCCTGTTTAGCATTTCATTGTGCTCCAAAACTGGGAGCATTTCCACCTCATGATGTAAATGATGTTCTGGAGACATAAGGACGCATCCCGTGGCGGTTCTGAGTGCGGTGTTTTGGCAGGCCTGCAGTCTTTTCCAATGAACCTCAGCAAGCCCCGGCGACCATATCGGCGACGCGTAATTCAGGATCGGCCGACCAATTGCTTTATAGGTTGCCAGCAACGTTTCTTTGTCTTTACCCCAAGTGCTGCCGGCTAGCGACTTGAGAATTTTGTTGCGGCTTTGTAGCTTAGAGACAATTGCGGTTGAATGAGCAGAGAATTTGTGCATGGGGTCGAAAGTTACCCCTAAGATTTTGGGGTGGGAGACAGTAGGTAATTTTTGGTCGCCTAGGTAGATTTCTAACTCCATGCCAACTTGCGCCGTCCAAGTCGTGAATAGTGTCGCCGAGGACTTCATTGGCGACAATGTCAGGTTCCGAGCAGTGAAAAACTCAACAAGAGAGGGGAGATAACCATTCATAGAAAATCCAATTCAAAAATCAATAAATTTTTGATTCAAAAAACATGAAATTAAATCTGGAGCACAGCTCATCAACGGAAGTGCCAGATGCCACCCTTAGTAAAAATGTTATTACAAAAAAAAAGTTTTTATTGAAAAAACAAAAATATTGATTTTTGAAGTTTTTTTTTTGGTTAATCGTTTGTCCAGGATTGTCCAACAAAAATGCTCGTTTGTCCACCCTTTGTTCAAAAGTTATTTAAAAAAAAAAAAATTTTTTGAAGTTGGCACCTCCATCTCTGAATAATTAAAAAAACTAAATGTCATTCGTTAGTCCATCGTTTGTCCAGGATTGTCCAACAAAAATTTTCGTTTGTCCACCCTTTGTTCAGAAGTTATTTAAAAAAAAAAAATTTTTTTGTGAATTTGGCACCTCCATCTCTCAATAATTAAAAAAACTAAATGTCATTCGCTTGTCCATCGTTTGTCCAGGAAAAATTTTCGTTTGTCCACCCTTAGTAAAAAAGTTATTACTAAAAAAGTTTTTATTGAAAAAACAAAAATGTTGATTTTTGAAGTTTTTTTTTTGATTAATCGTTTGTCCACCGTTTGTCCAGGATTGTCCAACAAAAATTTTCTTTTGTCCACCCTTTGTTCAGAAGTTACTTCAAAAAAAAAAAAATTTTTTGTGAAGTTGGCACCTCCATCTCTGAATAATTAAAAAAACTAAATGTCATTCGTTTGTCCATCGTTTGTCCACGTTTGTCCAGGAAAAATTTTGGTTTGTCCACCCTTAGTAAAAAAGTTATTACTAAAAAAGTTTTTATTGAAAAAACAAAAATGTTGATTTTTGAAGTTTTTTTTTTTGCTTAATCGTTTGTCCACCGTTTGTCCAGGATTGTCCAACAAAAATTTTCGTTTGTCCACCCTTTGTTCAGAAGTTATTTAAAAAAAAAATTTTTTGTGAAGTTGGCACCTCCATCTCTGAAAAATTAAAAAAACTAAATGTCATTCGTTTGTCCAGGAAAAATTTTCGTTTGTCCGCCCTTAGTAAAAAAGTTATTACTAAAAAAGTTTTTATTGAAAAAACAAAAATGTTGATTTTTGAAGTTTTTTTTTTTTGCTTAATCGTTTGTCCACCGTTTGTCCAGGATTGTCCAACAAAAATTTTCGTTTGTCCACCCTTTGTTCAGAAGTTATTTAAAAAAAAAAAAAATTTTTGTGAAGTTGGCACCTCCATCTCTGAATAATTAAAAAAACTAAATGTCATTCGTTTGTCCAGGAAAAATTTTCGTTTGTCCGCCCTTAGTAAAAAAGTTATTACAAAAAAAAAGGTTTTTATTGAAAAACAAAAATGTTGATTTTTGAAGCGTTTGTCCAGGAACAATTTTCGTTTGTCCACCCCTAGTGAAAAAGTTATTTAAAACAAGTAAGGAAGTCTAAGTTCGGGTGAAACCGAACATTACATACCCAGCTGTGCACATAAAGTGGGCGTGATCGTTCACCGATTTTTCTTATTTTCTGTGGTAGTACTCTACATAAACATAACATGCCTGGTACCTAGTTTCGTAAATCTATCTCACACCGATGAAGTTGTTAGCAGTCGAATTTAAAAATTGCTTGACTCATAAGTGGGCGGTGCCACGCCCACTTTCCAAAATTTTGAAAAAATTATGTAAAGAATATGAAAGTTGATGTATGTACCAAATTATATTATTATAGCGAAATCAGTTAATTAGATATGGACTTTTCAATATTTCCACCTCCTTTCAATATAACTTTTATGAAAAAGTAGGCGTGGTCGCGAAGCGATTTCGTTTATTTTCTATAGCTGAATTTACCACAACAATAGTATGTCCTCTACGAAATTTCGTTATACTAGCATAAACTGTTCTGAAGTTATTAAGAGTCAAAATTTTAAAATTTCTTCAAAGATACGCGGGCGGTACCACGCCCCCTTTTCAAAAATTTTTATAAAATCGGCCTTAGAACATCTAAATCAATACATATTGCAAATTTTATCATTGTAGCTGCTTCTAATATTGAATTAACCCATTTTATACGTTTTTCGAAATTTTCGATATCGAAAAAGGGGCGTGGTTATGGTCCGATTTTACCCATTTTCAATAGCAATCTATTCTGAACCCAAATAAGTACGCATGCCAAATTTGGTGAAGATATCTCATTATTTGCTCAAGTTATCGTGTTAACGGACAGACGGACGGACGGACGGACAGACGGACGGACGGACGGACGGACATGGCTCAATCAAATTTTTTTTCGATCCTGATCATATTGATATATGGAAGTCTATATTTATCTCGATTCCTTTATACCTGTACAACCAACCGTTATCCTAACAAAGTTATAATACCCTGTGTACAAGTACAGCTGGGTATAAAAAAAGTTTATATTAAAAACCCATAAAATTTGATTTTTAAAGTTTTTTTTTGGCTCAATCGTTTGTCCACCGTTTGTCCAGGATTGTCCAACAAAAATTTGAGTTTGTCCACCCTTTGTTCAAAAGTTATTTAAAAAAAAAAAAAATTGTGAAGTTGGCACCTCCATCTCTGAATAATTAAAAAAATTAAAAAAAATTAGTCCATCGTTTGTCCCCGTTTGTCCAGGAAAAATTTTCGTTTGTCCACCCTTAGTAAAAAAGTTATTACAAAAAAAATTTTTATTGAAAAAACAAAAATGTTGATTTTTGAAGTTTTTTTTTGCTTAATCGTTTATCCACCGTTTGTCCAGGATTGTCCAACAAAAATTTTCGTTTGTCCACCCTTTGTTCAAAAGTTATTTAAACAAAAAAAAAAAAAAAAAAATTTGTGAAGTTGGCACCTCCATCTCTGAATAATTAAAAAAACTAAATGTCATTCGTTAATCCATGTTTGTCCAGGAAAAATTTTCGTTTGTCCACCCCTAGTAAAAAAGTTATTTAAAAAAAAAGTTTATATTAAAAACCCATAAAATTAGATTTTTAAAGTTTTTTTTGGCTTAATCGTTTGTCCACCGTTTGACCATGATTGTTCAACAAAATTTTTCGATTGCCCACCTTTTGTTCAAAAGTTATTTAAAAAAAAAAAAGTTTGTGAAGTTGGCACCTCCATCTCTGAATAATTAAAAAAACTAAATGTCATTCGTTTGTCCATCGTTTGCCCATCGTTTGTCCACATTTGTCCAGGAAAAATTTTCGTTTGTCCACCCTTAGTAAAAAAGTTATTACAAAAAAAAGTTTTTATTGAAAAAACAAAAATGTTGATTTTTGAGTTTTTTTTTTGCTTAATCGTTTGTCCACCGTTTGTCCAGGATTGCCCAACAAAAATTTTCGTTTGTCCACCCTTTGTTCAAAAGTTATTTAAAAAAAAAAAAATTTGTGAAGTTGGCACCTCCATCTCTGAATAATTAAAAAAACTAAATGTCATTCGTTAGTCCATTGTTTGTCCAGGAAAAATTTTCGTTTGTCCACCCTTAGTAAAAAAGTTATTACAAAAAAAAGTTTTTATTGAAAAAACAAAAATTTTGATTTTTGAAGTTTTTTTTTGCTTAATCGTTTGTCCACCGTTTGTCCAGGATTGTCCAACAAAAATTTTCATTTGTCCACCCTTTGTTCAAAAGTTATTTAAAAAAAAATAAAATTTTGTGAAGTTGGCACCTCAATCTCTGAATAATTAAAAAAACTAAATGTCATTCGTTAGTCCATCGTTTGTCCACGTTTGTCCAGGAAAAATTTTCGTTTGTCCACCCTTAGTAAAAAAGTTATTACAAAAAAAAGTTTTTATTGAAAAACAAAAATGTTGATTTTTGAAGTTTTTTTTTTGCTTAATCCTTTGTCCAGGATTGTCCAACAAAAATTTTCGTTTGTCCACCCTTTGTTCAGAAGTTATTTAAAAAAAAAGTTTTTGTGAACTTGGCACCTCCATCTCTGAATAATTAAAAAAACTAAATGTCATTCGTTAGTCCATCGTTTGTCCACGTTTGTCCAGGAAAAATTTTCGTTTGTCCGCCCTTAGTAAAAAAGTTATTACTAAAAAAGTTTTTATTGAAAAAACAAAAATGTTGATTTTTGAAGTTTTTTTTTTTGCTTAATCGTTTGTCCACCGTTTCTCCAGGATTGTCCAACAAAAAATTTCGTTTGTCCACCCTTTGTTCAGAAGTTACTTCAAAAAAAAAAATTTTTTTGTGAAGTTGGCACCTCCATCTCTGAATAATTAAAAAAACTAAATGTCATTCGTTTGTCCACGTTTGTCCAGGAAAAATTTTCGACCTTAGTAAAAAAGTTTTTATTGAAAAAACAAAAATGTCGATTTTTGAAGTTTTTTTTGCTTAATCGTTTGTCCACCGTTTGTCCAGGATTGTCCAACAAAAATTTTCGTTTGTCCACCCTTTGTTCAGAAGTTACTTAAAAAAAAAATTGTTTGTGAAGTTGGCACCTCCATCTCTGAATAATTAAAAAAACTAAATGTCATTCGTTTGTCCATCGTTTGTCCACGTTTGTCCAGGAAAAATTTTCGTTTGTCCACCCTTAGTAAAAAAGTTATTACAAAAAAAAGTTTTTATTGAAAAAACAAAAATGTTGATTTTTGAAGTTTTTTTTGCTTAATCGTTTGTCCACCGTTTGTCCAGGATTGTCCAACAAAAATTTTCGTTTGTCCACCCTTTGTTCAAAAGTTATTTAAAAAAATTTTGTGAAGTTGGCACCTCCATCTCTCAATAACTAAATAAACTAAATGTCATTCGTTAGTCCATCGTTTGTCCACCCTTAGTAAAAAAGTTATTACAAAAAAAAGTTTTTATTGAAAAAACAAAAATGTTGATTTTTGAAGTTTTTTTTTTGCTTAATCGTTTGTCCACCGTTTGTCCAGGATTGTCCAACAAAAATTTTCGTTTGTCCACCCTTTGTTCAAAAGTTATTTAAAAAAAAAATAAAATTTTGTGAAGTTGGCACCTCCATCTCTGAATAATTAAAAAAACTAAATGTCATTCGTTTGTCCATCGTTTGTTCACGTTTGTCCAGGAAAATTTTTCGTTTGTCCACCCTTAGTAAAAAAGTTATTACAAAAAAAAGTTTTTATTGAAAAACAAAAATGTTGATTTTTGAAGTTTTTTTTTTGCTTAATCCTTTGTCCACCGTTTGTCCAGGATTGTCCAACAAAAATTTTCGTTTGTCCACCCTTTGTTCAGAAGTTATTTAAAAAAAAAAAAAATTTTTTTGTGAACTTGGCACCTCCATCTCTGAATAATTAAAAAAACTAAATGTCATTCGTTAGTCCACGTTTGTCCAGGAAAAATTTTCGTTTGTCCGCCCTTAGTAAAAAAGTTATTACTAAAAAAGTTTTTATTGAAAAAACAAAAATGTTGATTTTTGAAGTTTTTTTTTTTTGCTTAATCGTTTGTCCACCGTTTGCCCAGGATTGTCCAACAAAAATTTTCGTTTGTCCACCCTTTGTTCAGAAGTTATTTAAAAAATAAAAATTTTTTGTGAAGTTGGCACCTCCATCTCTGAATAATTAAAAAAACTAAATGTCATTCGTTTGTCCATCGTTTGTCCACATTTTTCCAGGAAAAATTTTGGTTTGTCCACCCTTAGTAAAAAAGTTATTACTAAAAAGTTTTTATTGAAAAAACAAAAATGAAGTTTTTTTTTTTTGCTTAATCGTTTGTCCACCGTTTGTCCAGGATTGTCCAACAAAAATTTTCGTTTGTCCACCCTTTGTTCAGAAGTTACTTAAAAAAAAAAAAAAAATTTTTTTGTGAAGTTGGCACCTCCATCTCTGAATAATTAAAAAAACTAAATGTCATTCGTTTGTCCACGTTTGTCCAGGAAAAATTTTCGACCTTAGTAAAAAAGTTATTACTAAAAAAGTTTTTATTGAAAAAACAATAATGTTGATTTTTGAAGTTTTTTTTTTGCTTAATCGTTTGTCCACCGTTTGTCCAGGATTGTCCAACAAAAATTGGTGCAGTGAAATAAGTCCCAAATGAAATAACTCGCAACAAAAAAATGAAATAACTCCCAACTATTTTCCATACAAGTTGGGACTTATTTCATTATGAAATAACTCCCAATTCATTGGGACTTATTTCATAATTTTTGCTGGGAATTATTTCATAATGAAATAACTCCCAAATGAAATAATCCCCAAAAAATTTTCTTTGGGAGTTATTTCATAATTTTTGGAAATTGGGAGTTATTTCATTTTTGTTGGGACTGACTTCATTGTTTGTAATCCAGGCATTGGGAGTTATTTCACTTTTTTTGGGAGTTATTTCATTTTCTTAAAAATACAATTTTATCAAATTTCGACGTTCTTCTAACGGTTTCTATAACTGTTGTAAAGAAATCTGTATCAAAACATTGAGTTATTTTTCAATTATCAATCTGTACGCCATCAGTTCTTGTTAGAATTTTGACGTTCCCAACAACAACAATAAACAGATTTTAATTGATGGTACATTTTCAATTGTACCACTTGGATGTTTTAAGCAGTTGATTTTAATTCATATCGAATATTACGAAAAGGTTAGAAACGGCGGGGAGGGTGGGGGTGACGTCGCGTTGCGTCGCGCGCACCGCCGCGCGGCCTGTTACGCGCTCGCGCCGGGGCAGCGCCGCCCACCCCCTTCCTCACCATTTTTTATATATCAATTAATAAGGTTGCAAAATAATTCCGTTTTACTTTTACTAGGTTTTTCCAGTATTTTTTATTAAATAACAAATAAAAAGTCAACAAAATGCTATACACATTTATTCAACTACATAAATTCAAATTTTTTGAACTTAAATGAAGCGAGCCTAAGGAGGGCTATTAAAGCTTCATTTTTAGATTCAAAATTCATGTTTTCATGTAATTGTTACATTCACCCATCTATGAACATAATAATTTCCTGTATTTTTCAAATCTCATTGTAACTGATTATATACTTAGTATAAAGATACCATTTCAAATTTGGATTTGGGATTTATTTCATTTTTTTGGGACTTATTTCATTTGGGAGTTATTTCATTTTTTTTGGGACTTGTGGTTTCACTATGAAATAACTGCCAAATATTGGGAGTTATTTCATTTCCTTCTTTGGGAGTTATTTCATTTAATAAAGTTGGGAGTTATTTCATTTTTATTGGGACTTATTTCATTGGGAGTTATTTCATGGGAGTTATTTCATTTGGGACTTATTTCACTGCACCCAAAAATTTTCGTTTGTCCACCCTTTGTTCAGAAGTTACTTCAAAAAAAAAAACAAGTAAGGAAAGCTGTCTTCGGCTGTGCCGAAGGCTAAATACCTTTCATGAATAAGCGTCACGATTTTCAATGTTTGATCCCAGTACAGCCGGGGTGAATTTAACTTAAGCTCATACCGAAATTATCGGAACTATCGATTATATGGGGGCGATGTGTTATATTGGTCCAATCTCATTGATTTTTAATACCGACATTCCACATTCTAAAATAGCAATAGTTACGAAATTTCACGTTCCTACCTATATAACTACAGGAGTTATCTACCAAAATCCGTTTATTGGAACAATCGATTGTATGGGGGCTATGTGAAATATTTATCCCATCTCGATGATTTTCAACATGGATATTTCAGATATAAAAATAGCAATACGTCCAAAATTTCACGTTCCTACGTCTTTAATTACAGGAGTCATAGCCCAAAATCCGTTTATCCGAACAATCGATTGTATGGGAGCTATGTGTAATATCGGTCCGATCTTGCTGGTTCCGACAAATGATTCCTATATTGGAAAATGGTGGCCGCATACAAAATTTCAGCCAAATATCTCAAAAACTGAGGGACTATTTTGCGTTCAAACAGACAGACAGACAGACAGACAGACAGACGGACATGGCTAAATCAACTCATCTCGTCATCCTGATCATTTCGGTATACTTATTGATGGGTCTATCTCTTCTTCTCATACTTACAAACATCGGACCAAAGTTATAATACCATTTCATGTTCATGAAAGGTATAAAAATAAATTTTTTGTGAAGTTGGCACCTCCATCTCTGAATAATTAAAAAAACTAAATGTCATTCGTTTGTCCACGTTTGTCCAGGAAAAATTTTCGACCTTAGTAAAAAAGTTATTACTAAAAAAGTTTTTATTGATTTTCAACATCGATATTTCACATATAAAAATAACAACACTTACAAAATTTCACGTTCCTACGTGTTTAATTACAGGAGTTATAGCCCAAAATCCGTTTATCGGAACAATCGATTGTATGGGAGCTATGTGAAATATTTATCTCATCTCGATGATTTTCAACACCGATATTTCACTTATAAAAATAGCAACACATACAAAATTTCACGTTCCTAGGTGTTTAATTACACGAGTTATAGCCCAAAATCCGTTTATCGGAACAATCGATTGTATGGGAGCTATATGTAATATCGGTCCGATCTTGCTGGTTCCGACAAATGATTCCTATATTGGAAAATGGTGGCCGCATACAAAATTTCAGCCAAATATCTCAAAAACTGAGGGACTAGTTTGCGTTCAAACAGACAGACAGACAGACAGACAGACAGACAGACGGACAGACGGACATGGCTAAATCAACTCATCTCGTCATCCTGATCATTTCGGTATTGATGGGTCTATCTCTTCTTCTTCTCATACTTACAAACATCGGACCAAAGTTATAATACCATTTCATGTTCATGAAAGGTATAAAAATAAATTTTTTGTGAAGTTGGCACCTCCATCTCTGAATAATTAAAAAAACTAAATGTCATTCGTTTGTCCATCGTTTGTCCACGTTTGTCCAGGAAAAATTTTCGACCTTAGTAAAAAAGTTATTACTAAAAAAGTTTTAATTGAAAAAAAAAAAATGTTGATTTTTGAAGTTTTTTTTTTGCTTAATCGTTTGTCCAGGATTGTCCAACAAAAATTTTCGTTTGTCCACCTTTTGTTCAGAAGTTACTTCAAAAAAAAAAAAAATTTTTTTGTGAAGTTGGCACCTCCATCTCTGAATAATTAAAAAAACTAAATGTCATTCGTTTGTCCATCGTTTGTCCAGGAAAAATTTTCGACCTTAGTAAAAAAGTTATTATTAAAAAAGTTTTTATTGAAAAAACAAAAATGTTGATTTTTGAAGTTTTTTTTTGCTTAATCGTTTGTCCACCGTTTGTCCAGGATTGTCCAACAAAAATTTTCGTTTGTCCACCCTTTGTTCAGAAGTTATTTAAAAAAAAAAAATTTTTTGTGAACTTGGCACCTCCATCTCTGAATAATTAAAAAAACTAAATGTCATTCGTTAGTCCATCGTTTGTCCAGGAAAAACTTTCGTTTGTCCACCCTTAGTAAAAAAGTTATTACAAAAAAAAGTTTTTATTGAAAAACAAAAATGTTGATTTTTGAAGTTTTTTTTTGCTTAATCGTTTGTCCACCGTTTGTCCAGGATTGTCCAACAAAAATTTTCGTTTGTCCACCCTTTGTTCAGAAGTTATTTAAAAAAAAAAAATTTTTTTGTGAAGTTGGCACCTCCATCTCTGAATAATTAAAAAAACTAAATGTCATTCGTTAGTCCATCGTTTGTCCACGTTTGTCCAGGAAAAATTTTCGTTTGTCCACCCTTAGTAAAAAAGTTATTACAAAAAAAAAGTTTTTATTGAAAAAACAAAAATGTTGATTTTTGAAGTTTTTTTTTGCTTAATCGTTTGTCCACCGTTTGTCCAGGATTGTCCAACAAAAATTTTTCGTTTGTCCACCCTTTGTTCAGAAGTTATTTAAAAACAAGTAAGGAAAAGGCGTTCAAACAGACAGACAGACAGACAGACAGACAGACAGACGGACAGACGGACATGGCTAAATCAACTCATCTCGTCATCCTGATCATTTCGGTATTGATGGGTCTATCTCTTCTTCTTCTCATACTTACAAACATCGGACCAAAGTTATAATACCATTTCATGTTCATGAAAGGTATAAAAATAAATTTTTTGTGAAGTTGGCACCTCCATCTCTGAATAATTAAAAAAACTAAATGTCATTCGTTGTCCATAGTTTGTCCACGTTTGTCCAGGAAAAATTTGCGTTTGTCCATCCTTAGTACAAAAGTTATTACAAAAAAAGTTTTTATTGAAAAAACAAAAATATTGATTTTTGAAGTTTTTTTTTTTGCTTAATCGTTTGTCCACCGTTTGTCCAGGATTGTCCAACAAAAATTTTCGTTTGTCCACCCTTTGTTCAGAAGTTATTTAAAAACAAGTAAGGAAGTCTAAGTTCGGGTGAAACCGAACATTACATACCCAGCTGTGCACATAAAGTGGGCGTGATCGTTCACCGATTTTTCTTATTTTCTGTGGTAGTACTCTACATAAACATAACATACCTGGTACCTAGTTTCGTAAATCTATCTCACACCGTTCTGAAGTTGTTAGCAGTCGAATTTAAAAATTGCTTGACTCATAAGTGGGTGGTGCCACGCCCACTTTCCAAAATTTTGAAAAAATTATGTAAAGAATGTGAAAGTTGATGTATGTACCAAATTATATTATTATAGCGAAATCAGTTAATTAGATATGGACTTTTCAATATTTCCACCTCCTTTCAATATAACTTTTATGAAAAAGTAGGCGTGGTCGCGAAGCGATTTCGTTTATTTTCTATAGCTGAATTTACCACAACAATAGTATGTCCTCTACGAAATTTCGTTATACTAGCATAAACTGTTCTGAAGTTATTAAGAGTCAAAATTTTAAAATTTCTTCAAATATACGTGGGCGGTACCACGCCCCCTTTTAAAAAATTTTTATAAAATCGGCCTTAGAACATCCAAATCAATACATATTGCAAATTTTATCATTGTAGCTGCTTCTAATATTGAATTAACCCATTTTATACGTTTTTCGAAATTTTCGATATCGAAAAAGGGGCGTGGTTATGGTCCGATTTTACCCATTTTCAATAGCAATCTATTCTGAACCCAAATAAGTACGCATGCCAAATTTGGTGAAGATATCTCATTATTTGCTCAAGTTATCGTGTTAACGGACAGACGGACGGACGGACGGACGGACGGACGGACGGACGGACGGACGGACGGACGGACGGACGGACGGACGGACATGGCTCAATCAAATTTTTTTTCGATCCTGATCATATTGATATATGGAAGTCTATAACTATCTCGATTCCTTTATACCTGTACAACCAACCGTTATCCTAACAAAGTTATAATACCCTGTGTACAAGTACAGCTGGGTATAAAAAAAAATTTTTTTTGTGAAGTTGGCATCTTCATCTCTGAATAATTAAAAAAACTAAATGTCATTCGTTAGTCCATCGTTTGTCCACGTTTGTCCAGGAAAAATTTTCGTTTGTCCACCCTTAGTAAAAAAGTTATTACAAAAAAAAAGTTTTTATTGAAAAAACAAAAATGTTGATTTTTGAAGTTTTTTTTTTGCTTAATCGTTTGTCCACCGTTTGTCCAGGATTGTCCAACAAAAATTTTCGTTTGTCCACCCTTCGTTCAGAAGTTATTTAAAAAAAAAAAATTTTTTTTTGTGAAGTTGGCACCTCCATCTCTGAATAATTTAAAAAACTAAATGTCATTCGTTAGTCCATCGTTTGTCCACGTTTGTCCAGGAAAAATTTTCGTTTGTCCACCCTTAGTAAAAAACTTATTACAAAAAAAAAGTTTTTATTGAAAAAACAAAAATGTTGATTTTTGAAGTTTTTTTTTTGCTTAATCGTTTGTCCACCGTTTGTCCAGGATTGTCCAACAAAAATTTTTCGTTTGTCCACCCTTTGTTCAAAAGTTATTTAAAAAAAAAAATAAAATTTTGTGAAGTTGGCACCTCCATCTCTGAATAATTAAAAAAACTAAATGTCATTCGTTGTCCATCGTTTGTCCAGGAAAAATTTTCGTTTGTCCATCCTTAGTACAAAAGTTATTACAAAAAAAGTTTTTATTGAAAAAACAAAAATATTGATTTTTGAAGTTTTTTTTTTGCTTAATCGTTTGTCCACCCTCTGTCCAGGATTGTCCAACAAAAATTTTCGTTTGTCCACCCTTTGTTCAGAAGTTATTTCAAAAAATGACATTTGGTTTTTTTTAAAATTCCGACATGGAGGTGCCAACTTCACACCGGATTTTTTTTTTTTCGAAATAACTTTTTTACTAGGGGTGGACAAACGAAAATTTTTCCTGGACAAACGAGTGACATTTAGTTTTTTTAATTATTCAGAGATAGAGGTGCCAACTTCCTGCCCCTGCGGGTTAGGGGTTTAGAATATGCCCGAGGTAGGCATACCGGTCGTAAGAGGCGACTAATATGCACATAGGTAATTGACGTGCTACTCGATGGTTGATCTACGGATATGATGCCTCTCACCTCCCATTACCAATCTTCTCCTTCCTCACGGATGGAGGGATGACATGACCTACACACATGTTACATGATTCATGTTAAATCAACATGAACACCTCTTGTACGTAAAACAAAAAAAAATTCGTAAAATCAACACGAACATTTTAACATGAAGCGTATGGTTAAAATAACATGAAGTACTTCTGCATAAGAATTACATTAGTGTGTATCCCTTACACTATATTCGGTTTGTTTTAACATGAACAAGTGTTGTTTTCGAGCATCATCTGTTCCCCATCAAAGCTTGTGAACAGAATTGTTCTCAAAAGAACAGAATTTAAGTCAGTGTGTAGATACCGACTTGATGAAAAGTTGTAGATATTATAAATAATTAATATATTGTGAAATTTATAGTTTCTTAACTTGGGAATAAGTTGTGAAGTTTTGCAAAAAGTTTTGGGTAAGTAATTTGTGTTGTTTTTCATATTTTGTAAACGTTTTCTGCTAAAACACGTCCAAAAATGTCAGGGTAGGTTAAAAACAACGCGCACTATACATAAATACCATGGAGACGCTTTAGGATTAGGGATACCGGGTAGAAAAGGCGTCGTTTGATACTTATCCCTACATTAATTGGACGTGTGCTACCAGTTTTACAATCGCTTGGATAATTTAAAGAGCTTTCAATGAAACAATTTTTATTTAATTTTCAGATTGGGGCTTGTTGTTGCTGTTTTCGATGCAGAAGTTGCGAATGATTGCATTAAAATAAGAATATGTATATACAGCTATGGTCAGAGCTTTAGCGCACTTAACATTGTACTGAAAAACAGTACAGTAACTTTAAAGATAATACGAATTGCCCCAAAAGTTTTGAGGCTTAACAATAGTATTGTATTGCTCTCTTCAAATGACAAAAGAATTTTCATTATAATTCTCTCATATTTGTTTTTGCTAAGTTTTTTTCACATCCGTCTAAAGTGCATTGGACATCGATTTAGCGCATTTACGCCTGTTTTGTTATTACTTGGGATTGGTTGAAAAAGTTAATAGTTTTTTGGTTAATATTTAATAAATAACCTCTTCTCTGATAATTTTGTTAAATTTCCGGGAGGAAAATACTGGTCGGTTTGACAAAAAAGAACCTTTTTTAATCAGGGATCGATCAAGGGCAAAATTTCAAGAATTTTTTTATGTTTTCGAGGAAAATGGTGTACAATGACATCAGAGATGTGAGTTCGGATCCTAATTTGTCAAATCATAACAAACAACGTAAAGATCCCCCTCGTAAAACTTTTCCCCGAGGGGATAGAATGTTTGCAAGAAAGGGTAAAAATCATCCTTTTAAGTCCTTACCATTGAAAGTGGTTAAAATAGTTTCGGAATTGTGCTCAACTGTGTCCAGAAAACTTATTTAACATGCTGATCGTGTTAATTTAACATGATGATCGTGTTAATTTAACATGATAGATCGTGTTAATTTAACATGATAGATCGTGTTAATTTAACATGATGATCGTGTTAATTTAACATGATGATCGTGTTAATTTAACATGATAGATCGTGTTAATTTAACATGATGATCGTGTTAATTTAACATGATAGATCGTGTTGATTTAACAATAAAAACATGTTGAATTAACATGACAGATCGTGTTAATAAATTATACAAGCATTATATTCTTTCATACCTGAAAATATGTATGTTAAAGGTTTTCGACAAATGAATTAACTAAATAAAAATTATTAAAAAAATCAAAAACGAGGTGTTTTATTTTAAGAGTTAATTTAACAATAAAAACCTGTTAAATTAACATGATATATCGTGTTAATTTAACAATAAAATCCTGTTAAATTAACATGATAGATAGTGTTGATTTAACATAACATATCGTGTCAATTTCACATGATAGATCGTGTAAATTTAACAGGACGAAATTGTTATTTCAACATAGTATAGTGTTAATTTAACATGTCTGATCGTGTTCATTTAACAAGAAAAAAAAGTTGTATCAACATGAAATCATGTTGATTCAAACCTTTGTGATCATGTTAAATTCACACTGTTCCTTCATGTTGATTTAACATGTAGGAACAGTGAAGCAATAGCTTCATGTTAGAACAACATGAGCGATAGTGTTGAAAAATAATAACCTGAAAAAGTGTTAAAAAAGTGTTGATTCAACATGAAAATTATTCTGTGTGTAGAAGGATCCACTGGTCATACCAAATCGCTACCACGACAGTCGGGCAGTACCGCAAGGGAGTACCGCAAGGGAGTACCGCAGCGTGAAATAACTTCTGAACAAAGGGTGGACAAACGAAAATTTTTGTTGGGCAATCCTGGACAAACGGTGGACAAACGATTAAGCAAAAAAAAAACTTCAAAAATCAACATTTTTGTTTTTTCAATAAAAACTTTTTTTTGTAATAACTTTTTTACTAAGGGTGGACAAACGAAAATTTTTCCTGGACAAACGTGGACAAACGATGGACTAACGAATGACATTTAGTTTTTTTAATTATTCAGAGATGGAGGTGCCAACTTCACAAAATTTTATTTTTTTTTTAAATAACTTTTGAACAAAGGGTGGACAAACGAAAATTTTTGTTGGACAATCCTGGACAAACGGTGGACAAACGATCAAGCAAAAAAAAACTTCTTAGTAAAAAAGTTATTACTAAAAAAGTTTTTATTGAAAAAACAAAAATGTTGATTTTTGAAGTTTTTTTTTTGCTTAATCGTTTGTCCACCGTTTGTCCAGGATTGTCCAACAAAAATTTTCGTTTGCCACCCTTTGTTCAGAAGTTATTTAAAAAAAAAAAAATTTTGTGAAGTTGGCACCTCCATCTCTGAATAATTAAAAAAACTAAATGTCATTCGTTCTAAATGTCATTCGTTTGTCCACGTTTTTTCCAGGAAAAATTTTCGTTTGTTGTTGTTGTTGTAAAGAAGTGTAGCCCTGCCCAGCGTGTACTTTTCCTTAACCTAAATTGTCATCAATTTCTTCTAACGGGAGTCCTAGGAAACTTGCAGTTTCGACAGGGTTGGACCAGAGGGAGATGGGTGTTAGAAGAGTGGGCTCCGAAGAGCAGGTAAATAAATGGTTGGTATTATGGGGTGACGAGCCGCATGCCGGACATTCATTCGGCACGTCAGGGTCTAGTCTGGATAAGTAGGAGTTTAACCTGCTACAGTATCCAGAGCGTAATTGAGCCAGAGTGACCCTTGCCTCTCGAGGAAGATGACGTTCCTCAGCCGCAACGCGAGGTGGTTTGGCGTGCAAAACGGCGTTCAGTGGACAGAGCGAGACATAGGACGCAACGGGCGTGTCATGGATGTGCTTCAGGGCCTGCGTATGCACCTTTGGATTAAACGGCGAAAGTGTGAGGTGCCGGATCTCATCAAAATGCTCACGTAGATGCGCCCTTACGGTCCTAGGAGGTGGCTCATACTGAAGCAATAGTCTGTTGGGATGTTGTGGTTTGCAACAGTTCAACAGGTACTGCCTGTTTAGCATTTCATTGTGCTCCAAAACTGGGAGCATTTCCACCTCATGATGTAAATGATGTTCTGGAGACATAAGGACGCATCCCGTGGCGGTTCTGAGTGCGGTGTTTTGGCAGGCCTGCAGTCTTTTCCAATGAACCTCAGCAAGCCCCGGCGACCATATCGGCGACGCGTAATTCAGGATCGGCCGACCAATTGCTTTATAGGTTGCCAGCAACGTTTCTTTGTCTTTACCCCAAGTGCTGCCGGCTAGCGACTTGAGAATTTTGTTGCGGCTTTGCAGCTTAGAGACAATTGCGGTTGAATGAGCAGCGAATTTGTGCATGGGGTCGAAAGTTACCCCTAAGATTTTGGGGTGGGAGACAGTAGGTAATTTTTGGTCGCCTACGTAGATTTCTAACTCCATGCCAACTTGCGCCGTCCAAGTCGTGAATAGTGTCGCCGAGGACTTCATTGGCGACAATGTCAGGTTCCGAGCAGTGAAAAACTCAACAAGAGAGGGGAGATAACCATTGATCCTGGAGCACAGCTCATCAACGGAAGTGCCAGATGCCACCCTTAGTAAAAATGTTATTACAAAAAAAAAGTTTTTATTGAAAAACAAAAATGTTGATTTTTGAAGTTTTTTTTTTTTGCTTAATACTTTGTCCACCGTTTGTCCAGGATTGTCCAACAAAAATTTTCGTTTGTCCACCCTTTGTTCAGAAGTTATTTCAAAAAAAAAAAAATTTTTTTGTGAACTTGGCACCTCCATCTCTGAATAATTAAAAAAACTAAATGTCATTCGTTAGTCCATCGTTTGTCCACGTTTGTCCAGGAAAAATTTTCGTTTGTCCGCCCTTAGTAAAAAAGTTATTACTAAAAAAGTTTTTATTGAAAAAACAAAAATGTTGATTTTTGAAGTTTTTTTTTTTGCTTAATCGTTTGTCCACCGTTTGTCCAGGATTGTCCAACAAAAATTTTCGTTTGTCCACCCTTTGTTCAGAAGTTATTTAAAAAATAAAAATTTTTTGTGAAGTTGGCACCTCCATCTCTGAATAATTAAAAAAACTAAATGTCATTCGTTTGTCCATCGTTTGTCCACATTTTTCCAGGAAAAATTTTGGTTTGTCCACCCTTAGTAAAAAAGTTATTACTAAAAAAGTTTTTATTGAAAAAACAAAAATGTTGATTTTTGAAGTTTTTTTTTTTTGCTTAATCGTTTGTCCACCGTTTGTCCAGGATTGTCCAACAAAAATTTTCGTTTGTCCACCCTTTGTTCAGAAGTTACTTCAAAAAAAAAAAATTTTTTTTGTGAAGTTGGCACCTCCATCTCTGAATAATTAAAAAAACTAAATGTCATTCGTTTGTCCACGTTTGTCCAGGAAAAATTTTCGACCTTAGTAAAAAAGTTATTACTAAAAAAGTTTTTATTGAAAAAACAATAATGTTGATTTTTGAAGTTTTTTTTTTGCTTAATCGTTTGTCCACCGTTTGTCCAGGATTGTCCAACAAAAATTTTCGTTTGTCCACCCTTTGTTCAGAAGTTACTTAAAAAAAAAACAAGTAAGGAAAGCTGTCTTCGGCTGTGCCGAAGGCTAAATACCTTTCATGAATAAGCGTCACGATTTTCAATGTTTGATCCCAGTACAGCCGGGGTGAATTTAACTTAAGCTCATACCGAAATTATCGGAACTATCGATTATATGGGGGCGATGTGTTATATTGGTCCAATCTCATTGATTTTTAATACCGACATTCCACATTCTAAAATAGCAATAGTTACGAAATTTCACGTTCCTACCTATATAACTACAGGAGTTATCTACCAAAATCCGTTTATTGGAACAATCGATTGTATGGGGGCTATGTGAAATATTTATCCCATCTCGATGATTTTCAACATGGATATTTCACATATAAAAATAACAACACTTACAAAATTTCACGTTCCTACGTGTTTAATTACAGGAGTTATAGCCCAAAATCCGTTTATCGGAACAATCGATTGTATGGGAGCTATGTGAAATATTTATCTCATCTCGATGATTTTCAACACCGATATTTCACTTATAAAAATAGCAACACATACAAAATTTCACGTTCCTAGGTGTTTAATTACACGAGTTATAGCCCAAAATCCGTTTATCGGAACAATCGATTGTATGGGAGCTATATGTATCTTGCTGGTTCCGACAAATGATTCCTATATTGGAAAATGGTGGCCGCATACAAAATTTCAGCCAAATATCTCAAAAACTGAGGGACTAGTTTGCGTTCAAACAGACAGACAGACAGACAGACGGACAGACGGACATGGCTAAATCAACTCATCTCGTCATCCTGATCATTTCGGTATACTTATTGATGGGTCTATCTCTTCTTCTTCTCATACTTACAAACATCGGACCAAAGTTATAATACCATTTCATGTTCATGAAAGGTATAAAAATAAATTTTTTGTGAAGTTGGCACCTCCATCTCTGAATAATTAAAAAAACTAAATGTCATTCGTTTGTCCATCGTTTGTCCACGTTTGTCCAGGAAAAATTTTCGACCTTAGTAAAAAAGTTATTACTAAAAAAGTTTTTATTGAAAAAACAAAAATGTTGATTTTTGAAGTTTTTTTTTGCTTAATCGTTTGTCCACCGTTTGTCCAGGATTGTCCAACAAAAATTTTCGTTTGTCCACCCTTTGTTCAGAAGTTACTTAAAAAAAAAAAAATTTTTTGTGAAGTTGGCACCTCCATCTCTGAATAATTAAAAAAACTAAATGTCATTTGTTTGTCCATCGTTTGTCCACGTTTTTCCAGGAAAAATTTTCGACCTTAGTAAAAAAGTTATTATTAAAAAAGTTTTTATTGAAAAAACAAAAATGTTGATTTTTGAAGTTTTTTTTTGCTTAATCGTTTGTCCACCGTTTGTCCAGGATTGTCCAACAAAAATTTTCGTTTGTCCACCCTTTGTTCAGAAGTTATTTAAAAAAAAAAAAATTTTTGTGAACTTGGCACCTCCATCTCTGAATAATTAAAAAAACTAAATGTCATTCGTTAGTCCATCGTTTGTCCAGGAAAAATTTTCGTTTGTCCACCCTTAGTAAAAAAGTTATTACAAAAAAAAGTTTTTATTGAAAAACAAAAATGTTGATTTTTGAAATTTTTTTTTGCTTAATCGTTTGTCCACCGTTTGTCCAGGATTGTCCAACAAAAATTTTCGTTTGTCCACCCTTTGTTCAGAAGTTATTTAAAAAAAAAAAATTTTTTTGTGAAGTTGGCACCTCCATCTCTGAATAATTAAAAAAACTAAATGTCATTCGTTAGTCCATCGTTTGTCCACGTTTGTCCAGGAAAAATTTTCGTTTGTCCACCCTTAGTAAAAAAGTTATTACAAAAAAAAAGTTTTTATTGAAAAAACAAAAATGTTGATTTTTGAAGTTTTTTTTTTGCTTAATCGTTTGTCCACCGTTTGTCCAGGATTGTCCAACAAAAATTTTTCGTTTGTCCACCCTTTGTTCAAAAGTTATTTAAAAAAAAAAATAAAATTTTGTGAAGTTGGCACCTCCATCTCTGAATAATTAAAAAAACTAAATGTCATTCGTTGTCCATCGTTTGTCCAGGAAAAATTTTCGTTTGTCCATCCTTAGTACAAAAGTATTGAAAAAACAAAAATATTGATTTTTGAAGTTTTTTTTTGCTTAATCGTTTGTCCACCCTCTGTCCAGGATTGTCCAACAAAAATTTTCGTTTGTCCACCCTTTGTTCAGAAGTTATTTCAAAAAATGACATTTGGTTTTTTTTAAAATTCCGACATGGAGGTGCCAACTTCACACCGGATTTTTTTTTTTCGAAATAACTTTTTTACTAGGGGTGGACAAACGAAAATTTTTCCTGGACAAACGTGGACAAACGATGGACTAACGAGTGACATTTAGTTTTTTTAATCATTCAGAGATAGAGGTGCCAACTTCCTGCCCCTGCGGGTTAGGGGTTTAGAATATGCCCGAGGTAGGCATACCGGTCGTAAGAGGCGACTAATATGCACATAGGTAATTGACGTGCTACTCGATGGTTGATCTACGGATATGATGCCTCTCACCTCCCATTACCAATCTTCTCCTTCCTCACGGATGGAGGGATGACATGACCTACACACAGAAAAATTTCTTACATTTTTAGTTAACATGATTCATGTTAAATCAACATGAACACCTCTTGTACGTAAAACAAAAAAAAATTCGTAAAATCAACACGAACATTTTAACATGAAGCGTATGGTTAAAATAACATGAAGTACTTCTGCATAAGAATTACATTAGTGTGTATCCCTTACACTATATTCGGTTTGTTTTAACATGAACAAGTGTTGTTTTCGAGCATCATCTGTTCCCCATCAAAGCTTGTGAACAGAATTGTTCTCAAAAGAACAGAATTTAAGTCAGTGTGTAGATACCGACTTGATGAAAAGTTGTAGATATTATAAATAATTAATATATTGTGAAATTTATAGTTTCTTAACTTGGGAATAAGTTGTGAAGTTTTGCAAAAAGTTTTGGGTAAGTAATTTGTGTTGTTTTTCATATTTTGTAAACGTTTTCTGCTAAAACACGTCCAAAAATGTCAGGGTAGGTTAAAAACAACGCGCACTATACATAAATACCATGGAGACGCTTTAGGATTAGGGATACCGGGTAGAAAAGGCGTCGTTTGATACTTATCCCTACATTAATTGGACGTGTGCTACCAGTTTTACAATCGCTTGGATAATTTAAAGAGCTTTCAATGAAACAATTTTTATTTAATTTTCAGATTGGGGCTTGTTGTTGCTGTTTTCGATGCAGAAGTTGCGAATGATTGCATTAAAATAAGAATATGTATATACAGCTATGGTCAGAGCTTTAGCGCACTTAACATTGTACTGAAAAACAGTACAGTAACTTTAAAGATAATACGAATTGCCCCAAAAGTTTTGAGGCTTAACAATAGTATTGTATTGCTCTCTTCAAATGACAAAAGAATTTTCATTATAATTCTCTCATATTTGTTTTTGCTAAGTTTTTTTCACATCCGTCTAAAGTGCATTGGACATCGATTTAGCGCATTTACGCCTGTTTTGTTATTACTTGGGATTGGTTGAAAAAGTTAATAGTTTTTTGGTTAATATTTAATAAATAACCTCTTCTCTGATAATTTTGTTAAATTTCCGGGAGGAAAATACTGGTCGGTTTGACAAAAAAGAACCTTTTTTAATCAGGGATCGATCAAGGGCAAAATTTCAAGAATTTTTTTATGTTTTCGAGGAAAATGGTGTACAATGACATCAGAGATGTGAGTTCGGATCCTAATTTGTCAAATCATAACAAACAACGTAAAGATCCCCCTCGTAAAACTTTTCCCCGAGGGGATAGAATGTTTGCAAGAAAGGGTAAAAATCATCCTTTTAAGTCCTTACCATTGAAAGTGGTTAAAATAGTTTCGGAATTGTGCTCAACTGTGTCCAGAAAACTTATTTAACATGCTGATCGTGTTAATTTAACATGATGATCGTGTTAATTTAACATGATAGATCGTGTTAATTTAACATGATAGATCGTGTTAATTTAACATGATGATCGTGTTAATTTAACATGATGATCGTGTTAATTTAACATGATAGATCGTGTTAATTTAACATGATGATCGTGTTAATTTAACATGATAGATCGTGTTGATTTAACAATAAAAACATGTTGAATTAACATGACAGATCGTGTTAATAAATTATACAAGCATTATATTCTTTCATACCTGAAAATATGTATGTTAAAGGTTTTCGACAAATGAATTAACTAAATAAAAATTATTAAAAAAATCAAAAACGAGGTGTTTTATTTTAAGAGTTAATTTAACAATAAAAACCTGTTAAATTAACATGATATATCGTGTTAATTTAACAATAAAATCCTGTTAAATTAACATGATAGATAGTGTTGATTTAACATAACATATCGTGTCAATTTCACATGATAGATCGTGTAAATTTAACAGGACGAAATTGTTATTTCAACATAGTATAGTGTTAATTTAACATGTCTGATCGTGTTCATTTAACAAGAAAAAAAAAGTTGTATCAACATGAAATCATGTTGATTCAAACCTTTGTGATCATGTTAAATTCACACTGTTCCTTCATGTTGATTTAACATGTAGGAACAGTGAAGCAATAGCTTCATGTTAGAACAACATGAGCGATAGTGTTGAAAAATAATAACCTGAAAAAGTGTTAAAAAAGTGTTGATTCAACATGAAAATTATTCTGTGTGTAGAAGGATCCACTGGTCATACCAAATCGCTACCACGACAGTCGGGCAGTACCGCAAGGGAGTACCGCAAGGGAGTACCGCAGCGTGAAATAACTTCTGAACAAAGGGTGGACAAACGAAAATTTTTGTTGGGCAATCCTGGACAAACGGTGGACAAACGATTAAGCAAAAAAAAAACTTCAAAAATCAACATTTTTGTTTTTTCAATAAAAACTTTTTTTTGTAATAACTTTTTTACTAAGGGTGGACAAACGAAAATTTTTCCTGGACAAACGTGGACAAACGATGGACTAACGAATGACATTTAGTTTTTTTAATTATTCAGAGATGGAGGTGCCAACTTCACAAAATTTTATTTTTTTTTTAAATAACTTTTGAACAAAGGGTGGACAAACGAAAATTTTTGTTGGACAATCCTGGACAAACGGTGGACAAACGATCAAGCAAAAAAAAACTTCTTAGTAAAAAAGTTATTACTAAAAAAGTTTTTATTGAAAAAACAAAAATGTTGATTTTTGAAGTTTTTTTTTTGCTTAATCGTTTGTCCACCGTTTGTCCAGGATTGTCCAACAAAAATTTTCGTTTGCCACCCTTTGTTCAGAAGTTATTTAAAAAAAAAAAAATTTTGTGAAGTTGGCACCTCCATCTCTGAATAATTAAAAAAACTAAATGTCATTCGTTCTAAATGTCATTCGTTTGTCCACGTTTTTTCCAGGAAAAATTTTCGTTTGTTGTTGTTGTTGTAAAGAAGTGTAGCCCTGCCCAGCGTGTACTTTTCCTTAACCTAAATTGTCATCAATTTCTTCTAACGGGAGTCCTAGGAAACTTGCAGTTTCGACAGGGTTGGACCAGAGGGAGATGGGTGTTAGAAGAGTGGGCTCCGAAGAGCAGGTAAATAAATGGTTGGTATTATGGGGTGACGAGCCGCATGCCGGACATTCATTCGGCACGTCAGGGTCTAGTCTGGATAAGTAGGAGTTTAACCTGCTACAGTATCCAGAGCGTAATTGAGCCAGAGTGACCCTTGCCTCTCGAGGAAGATGACGTTCCTCAGCCGCAACGCGAGGTGGTTTGGCGTGCAAAACGGCGTTCAGTGGACAGAGCGAGACATAGGACGCAACGGGCGTGTCATGGATGTGCTTCAGGGCCTGCGTATGCACCTTTGGATTAAACGGCGAAAGTGTGAGGTGCCGGATCTCATCAAAATGCTCACGTAGATGCGCCCTTACGGTCCTAGGAGGTGGCTCATACTGAAGCAATAGTCTGTTGGGATGTTGTGGTTTGCAACAGTTCAACAGGTACTGCCTGTTTAGCATTTCATTGTGCTCCAAAACTGGGAGCATTTCCACCTCATGATGTAAATGATGTTCTGGAGACATAAGGACGCATCCCGTGGCGGTTCTGAGTGCGGTGTTTTGGCAGGCCTGCAGTCTTTTCCAATGAACCTCAGCAAGCCCCGGCGACCATATCGGCGACGCGTAATTCAGGATCGGCCGACCAATTGCTTTATAGGTTGCCAGCAACGTTTCTTTGTCTTTACCCCAAGTGCTGCCGGCTAGCGACTTGAGAATTTTGTTGCGGCTTTGCAGCTTAGAGACAATTGCGGTTGAATGAGCAGCGAATTTGTGCATGGGGTCGAAAGTTACCCCTAAGATTTTGGGGTGGGAGACAGTAGGTAATTTTTGGTCGCCTACGTAGATTTCTAACTCCATGCCAACTTGCGCCGTCCAAGTCGTGAATAGTGTCGCCGAGGACTTCATTGGCGACAATGTCAGGTTCCGAGCAGTGAAAAACTCAACAAGAGAGGGGAGATAACCATTGATCCTGGAGCACAGCTCATCAACGGAAGTGCCAGATGCCACCCTTAGTAAAAATGTTATTACAAAAAAAAAGTTTTTATTGAAAAACAAAAATGTTGATTTTTGAAGTTTTTTTTTTTTGCTTAATACTTTGTCCACCGTTTGTCCAGGATTGTCCAACAAAAATTTTCGTTTGTCCACCCTTTGTTCAGAAGTTATTTCAAAAAAAAAAAAATTTTTTTGTGAACTTGGCACCTCCATCTCTGAATAATTAAAAAAACTAAATGTCATTCGTTAGTCCATCGTTTGTCCACGTTTGTCCAGGAAAAATTTTCGTTTGTCCGCCCTTAGTAAAAAAGTTATTACTAAAAAAGTTTTTATTGAAAAAACAAAAATGTTGATTTTTGAAGTTTTTTTTTTTGCTTAATCGTTTGTCCACCGTTTGTCCAGGATTGTCCAACAAAAATTTTCGTTTGTCCACCCTTTGTTCAGAAGTTATTTAAAAAATAAAAATTTTTTGTGAAGTTGGCACCTCCATCTCTGAATAATTAAAAAAACTAAATGTCATTCGTTTGTCCATCGTTTGTCCACATTTTTCCAGGAAAAATTTTGGTTTGTCCACCCTTAGTAAAAAAGTTATTACTAAAAAAGTTTTTATTGAAAAAACAAAAATGTTGATTTTTGAAGTTTTTTTTTTTTGCTTAATCGTTTGTCCACCGTTTGTCCAGGATTGTCCAACAAAAATTTTCGTTTGTCCACCCTTTGTTCAGAAGTTACTTCAAAAAAAAAAAATTTTTTTTGTGAAGTTGGCACCTCCATCTCTGAATAATTAAAAAAACTAAATGTCATTCGTTTGTCCACGTTTGTCCAGGAAAAATTTTCGACCTTAGTAAAAAAGTTATTACTAAAAAAGTTTTTATTGAAAAAACAATAATGTTGATTTTTGAAGTTTTTTTTTTGCTTAATCGTTTGTCCACCGTTTGTCCAGGATTGTCCAACAAAAATTTTCGTTTGTCCACCCTTTGTTCAGAAGTTACTTAAAAAAAAAAACAAGTAAGGAAAGCTGTCTTCGGCTGTGCCGAAGGCTAAATACCTTTCATGAATAAGCGTCACGATTTTCAATGTTTGATCCCAGTACAGCCGGGGTGAATTTAACTTAAGCTCATACCGAAATTATCGGAACTATCGATTATATGGGGGCGATGTGTTATATTGGTCCAATCTCATTGATTTTTAATACCGACATTCCACATTCTAAAATAGCAATAGTTACGAAATTTCACGTTCCTACCTATATAACTACAGGAGTTATCTACCAAAATCCGTTTATTGGAACAATCGATTGTATGGGGGCTATGTGAAATATTTATCCCATCTCGATGATTTTCAACATGGATATTTCACATATAAAAATAACAACACTTACAAAATTTCACGTTCCTACGTGTTTAATTACAGGAGTTATAGCCCAAAATCCGTTTATCGGAACAATCGATTGTATGGGAGCTATGTGAAATATTTATCTCATCTCGATGATTTTCAACACCGATATTTCACTTATAAAAATAGCAACACATACAAAATTTCACGTTCCTAGGTGTTTAATTACACGAGTTATAGCCCAAAATCCGTTTATCGGAACAATCGATTGTATGGGAGCTATATGTATCTTGCTGGTTCCGACAAATGATTCCTATATTGGAAAATGGTGGCCGCATACAAAATTTCAGCCAAATATCTCAAAAACTGAGGGACTAGTTTGCGTTCAAACAGACAGACAGACAGACAGACGGACAGACGGACATGGCTAAATCAACTCATCTCGTCATCCTGATCATTTCGGTATACTTATTGATGGGTCTATCTCTTCTTCTTCTCATACTTACAAACATCGGACCAAAGTTATAATACCATTTCATGTTCATGAAAGGTATAAAAATAAATTTTTTGTGAAGTTGGCACCTCCATCTCTGAATAATTAAAAAAACTAAATGTCATTCGTTTGTCCATCGTTTGTCCACGTTTGTCCAGGAAAAATTTTCGACCTTAGTAAAAAAGTTATTACTAAAAAAGTTTTTATTGAAAAAACAAAAATGTTGATTTTTGAAGTTTTTTTTTGCTTAATCGTTTGTCCACCGTTTGTCCAGGATTGTCCAACAAAAATTTTCGTTTGTCCACCCTTTGTTCAGAAGTTACTTAAAAAAAAAAAAATTTTTTGTGAAGTTGGCACCTCCATCTCTGAATAATTAAAAAAACTAAATGTCATTCGTTTGTCCATCGTTTGTCCACGTTTTTCCAGGAAAAATTTTCGACCTTAGTAAAAAAGTTATTATTAAAAAAGTTTTTATTGAAAAAACAAAAATGTTGATTTTTGAAGTTTTTTTTTGCTTAATCGTTTGTCCACCGTTTGTCCAGGATTGTCCAACAAAAATTTTCGTTTGTCCACCCTTTGTTCAGAAGTTATTTAAAAAAAAAAAAATTTTTGTGAACTTGGCACCTCCATCTCTGAATAATTAAAAAAACTAAATGTCATTCGTTAGTCCATCGTTTGTCCAGGAAAAATTTTCGTTTGTCCACCCTTAGTAAAAAAGTTATTACAAAAAAAAGTTTTTATTGAAAAACAAAAATGTTGATTTTTGAAATTTTTTTTTGCTTAATCGTTTGTCCACCGTTTGTCCAGGATTGTCCAACAAAAATTTTCGTTTGTCCACCCTTTGTTCAGAAGTTATTTAAAAAAAAAAAATTTTTTTGTGAAGTTGGCACCTCCATCTCTGAATAATTAAAAAAACTAAATGTCATTCGTTAGTCCATCGTTTGTCCACGTTTGTCCAGGAAAAATTTTCGTTTGTCCACCCTTAGTAAAAAAGTTATTACAAAAAAAAAGTTTTTATTGAAAAAACAAAAATGTTGATTTTTGAAGTTTTTTTTTTGCTTAATCGTTTGTCCACCGTTTGTCCAGGATTGTCCAACAAAAATTTTTCGTTTGTCCACCCTTTGTTCAAAAGTTATTTAAAAAAAAAAATAAAATTTTGTGAAGTTGGCACCTCCATCTCTGAATAATTAAAAAAACTAAATGTCATTCGTTGTCCATCGTTTGTCCAGGAAAAATTTTCGTTTGTCCATCCTTAGTACAAAAGTATTGAAAAAACAAAAATATTGATTTTTGAAGTTTTTTTTTGCTTAATCGTTTGTCCACCCTCTGTCCAGGATTGTCCAACAAAAATTTTCGTTTGTCCACCCTTTGTTCAGAAGTTATTTCAAAAAATGACATTTGGTTTTTTTTAAAATTCCGACATGGAGGTGCCAACTTCACACCGGATTTTTTTTTTTCGAAATAACTTTTTTACTAGGGGTGGACAAACGAAAATTTTTCCTGGACAAACGTGGACAAACGATGGACTAACGAGTGACATTTAGTTTTTTTAATCATTCAGAGATAGAGGTGCCAACTTCCTGCCCCTGCGGGTTAGGGGTTTAGAATATGCCCGAGGTAGGCATACCGGTCGTAAGAGGCGACTAATATGCACATAGGTAATTGACGTGCTACTCGATGGTTGATCTACGGATATGATGCCTCTCACCTCCCATTACCAATCTTCTCCTTCCTCACGGATGGAGGGATGACATGACCTACACACAGAAAAATTTCTTACATTTTTAGTTAACATGATTCATGTTAAATCAACATGAACACCTCTTGTACGTAAAACAAAAAAAAATTCGTAAAATCAACACGAACATTTTAACATGAAGCGTATGGTTAAAATAACATGAAGTACTTCTGCATAAGAATTACATTAGTGTGTATCCCTTACACTATATTCGGTTTGTTTTAACATGAACAAGTGTTGTTTTCGAGCATCATCTGTTCCCCATCAAAGCTTGTGAACAGAATTGTTCTCAAAAGAACAGAATTTAAGTCAGTGTGTAGATACCGACTTGATGAAAAGTTGTAGATATTATAAATAATTAATATATTGTGAAATTTATAGTTTCTTAACTTGGGAATAAGTTGTGAAGTTTTGCAAAAAGTTTTGGGTAAGTAATTTGTGTTGTTTTTCATATTTTGTAAACGTTTTCTGCTAAAACACGTCCAAAAATGTCAGGGTAGGTTAAAAACAACGCGCACTATACATAAATACCATGGAGACGCTTTAGGATTAGGGATACCGGGTAGAAAAGGCGTCGTTTGATACTTATCCCTACATTAATTGGACGTGTGCTACCAGTTTTACAATCGCTTGGATAATTTAAAGAGCTTTCAATGAAACAATTTTTATTTAATTTTCAGATTGGGGCTTGTTGTTGCTGTTTTCGATGCAGAAGTTGCGAATGATTGCATTAAAATAAGAATATGTATATACAGCTATGGTCAGAGCTTTAGCGCACTTAACATTGTACTGAAAAACAGTACAGTAACTTTAAAGATAATACGAATTGCCCCAAAAGTTTTGAGGCTTAACAATAGTATTGTATTGCTCTCTTCAAATAACAAAAGAATTTTCATTATAATTCTCTCATATTTGTTTTTGCTAAGTTTTTTTCACATCCGTCTAAAGTGCATTGGACATCGATTTAGCGCATTTACGCCTGTTTTGTTATTACTTGGGATTGGTTGAAAAAGTTAATAGTTTTTTGGTTAATATTTAATAAATAACCTCTTCTCTGATAATTTTGTTAAATTTCCGGGAGGAAAATACTGGTCGGTTTGACAAAAAAGAACCTTTTTTAATCAGGGATCGATCAAGGGCAAAATTTCAAGCATTTTTTTGTTTTCGAGGAAAATGGTGTACAATGACATCAGAGATGTGAGTTCGGATCCTAATTTGTCAAATCATAACAAACAACGTAAAGATCCCCCTCGTAAAACTTTTCCCCGAGGGGATAGAATGTTTGCAAGAAAGGGTAAAAATCATCCTTTTAAGTCCTTACCATTGAAAGTGGTTAAAATAGTTTCGGAATTGTGCTCAACTGTGTCCAGAAAACTTATTTAACATGCTGATCGTGTTAATTTAACATGATGATCGTGTTAATTTAACATGATAGATCGTGTTAATTTAACATGATAGATCGTGTTAATTTAACATGATGATCGTGTTAATTTAACATGATAGATCGTGTTAATTTAACATGATGATCGTGTTAATTTAACATGATAGATCGTGTTGATTTAACAATAAAAACATGTTGAATTAACATGACAGATCGTGTTAATAAATTATACAAGCATTATATTCTTTCATACCTGAAAATATGTATGTTAAAGGTTTTCGACAAATGAATTAACTAAATAAAAATTATTAAAAAAATCAAAAACGAGGTGTTTTATTTTAAGAGTTAATTTAACAATAAAAACCTGTTAAATTAACATGATAGATCGTGTTAATTTAATAATAAAATCCTGTTAAATTAACATGATAGATAGTGTTGATTTAACATAACATATCGTGTCAATTTCACATGATAAATCGTGTAAATTTAACAGGACGAAATTGTTATTTCAACATAGTATAGTGTTAATTTAACATGTCTGATCGTGTTCATTTAACAAGAAAAAAAATGTTGTATCAACATGAAATCATGTTGATTCAAACCTTTGTGATCCTGTTAAATTCACACTGTTCCTTCATGTTGATTTAACATGTAGGAACAGTGAAACAATAGCTTCATGTTAGAACAACATGAGCGATAGTGTTGAAAAATAATAACCTGAAAAAGTGTTAAAAAAGTGTTGATTCAACATGAAAATTATTCTGTGTGTAGAAGGATCCACTGGTCATACCAAATCGCTACCACGACAGTCGGGCAGTACCGCAAGGGAGTACCGCAGCGTGAAATAACTTCTGAACAAAGGGTGGACAAACGAAAATTTTTGTTGGGCAATCCTGGACAAACGGTGGACAAACGATTAAGCAAAAAAAAAACTTCAAAAATCAACATTTTTGTTTTTTCAATAAAAACTTTTTTTTGTAATAACTTTTTTACTAAGGGTGGACAAACGAAAATTTTTCCTGGACAAACGTGGACAAACGATGGACTAACGAATGACATTTAGTTTTTTTAATTATTCAGAGATGGAGGTGCCAACTTCACAAAATTTAATTTTTTTTTTAAATAACTTTGGAACAAAGGGTGGACAAACGAAAATTTTTGTTGGACAATCCTGGACAAACGGTGGACAAACGATCAAGCAAAAAAAAACTTCTTAGTAAAAAAGTTATTACTAAAAAAGTTTTTATTGAAAAAACAAAAATTTTGATTTTTGAAGTTTTTTTTTTGCTTAATCGTTTGTCCACCGTTTGTCCAGGATTGTCCAACAAAAATTTTCGTTTGCCACCCTTTGTTCAGAAGTTATTTAAAAAAAAAAAATTTTGTGAAGTTGGCACCTCCATCTCTGAATAATTAAAAAAACTATATGTCATTCGTTCTAAATGTCATTCGTTTGTCCACGTTTTTTCCAGGAAAAATTTTCGTTTGTTGTTGTTGTTGTAACGAAGTGTAGCCCTGCCCAGCGTGTACTTTTCCTTAACCTAAATTGTCATCAATTTCTTCTAACGGGAGTCCTAGGAAACTTGCAGTTTCGACAGGGTTGGACCAGAGGGAGATGGGTGTTAGAAGAGTGGGCTCCGAAGAGCAGGTAAATAAATGGTTGGTATTATGGGGTGACGAGCCGCATGCCGGACATT
>CAXKVI010000004.1:76169778-76364778 GCA_964058755.1 Campiglossa producta
GATGGAGGTGCCAAATTCACAAAATAAAATTTTTTTTTTTTAAATAACTTTTGAACAAAGGGTGGACAAACGAAAATTTTTGTTGGACAATCCTGGACAAACGGTGGACAAACGATCAAGCAAAAAAAAACTTCAAAAATCAACATTTTTGTTTTTTCAATAAAAACTTTTTTAGTAATAACTTTTTACTAAGGGTGGACAAACGAAAATTTTTCCTGGACAAACGTGGACAAACGATGGACTAACGAATGAAATTTAGTTTTTTTTTAATTATTCAGAGATGGAGGTGCCAACTTCACAAAAAATTTTTTTTTTTTAAATAACTTCTGAACAAAGTGTGGACAAAGGACAATTTTTGTTGGACAATCCTGGACAAACGGTGGACAAACGATTAAGCAAAAAAAACTTCAAAAATCAACATTTTTGTTTTTTCAATAAAAATTTTTTTTGTAATAACTTTTTTACTAAGGGTGGACAAACGAAAATTTTTCCTGGACAAACGTGGACAAACGATGGACTAACGAATGACATTTAGTTTTTTTAATTATTCAGAGATGGAGGTGCCAACTTCACAAACAATTTTTTTTTTTTTTAAATAACTTCTGAACAAAGGGTGGACAAACGAAAATTTTTGTTGGACAATCCTGGACAAACGGTGGACAAACGATCAAGCAAAAAAAAACTTCAAAAATCAACATTTTTGTTTTTTCAATAAAAACTTTTTTATACTCAGCTGTACTTGTACACAGGGTATTATAACTTTGTTAGGATAACGGTTGGTTGTACAGGTATAAAGGAATCGAGATAGATATAGACTTCCATATATCAATATGATCAGGATCGAAAAAAAATTTGATTGAGCCATGTCCGTCCGTCTGTCCGTCCGTCCGTCCGTCTGTCCGTTAACACGATAACTTGAGCAAATAATGAGATATCTTCACCAAATTTGGCATGCGTACTTATTTGGGTTCAGAATAGATTGCTATTGAAAATGGGTAAAATCGGACCATAACCACGCCCCTTTTTCGATATCGAAAATTTCGAAAAACGTATAAAATGGGTTAATTCAATATTAGAAGCAGCTACAATGATAAAATTTGCAATATGTATTGATTTAGATGTTCTAAGGCCGATTTTATAAAAATTTTTGAAAAGGGGGCGTGGTACCGCCTACGTATATTTGAAGAAATTTTAAAATTTTGACTCTTAATAACTTCAGAACAGTTTATGCTAGTATAACGAAATTTCGTAGAGGACATACTATTGTTGTGGTAAATTCAGCTATAGAAAATAAACGAAATCGCTTCGCGACCACGCCTACTTTTTCATAAAAGTTATATTGAAAGGAGGTGGAAATATTGAAAAGTCCATATCTAATTAACTGATTTCGCTATAATAATATAATTTGGTACATACATCAACTTTCATATTCTTTACATAATTTTTTCAAAATTTTGGAAAGTGGGCGTGGCACTGCCCACTTATGAGTCAAGCAATTTTTAAATTCGACTGCTAACAACTTCAGAACGGTGTGAGATAGATTTACGAAACTAGGTACCAGGCATGTTATGTTTATGTAGAGTACTACCACAGAAAATAAGAAAAATCGGTGAACGATCACGCCCACTTTATGTGCACAGCTGGGTATGTAATGTTCGGTTTCACCCGAACTTAGACTTCCTTACTTGTTAGTAATAACTTTTTACTAAGGGTGGACAAACGAAAATTTTTCCTGGACAAACGATGGACAAACGAATGACATTTAGTTTTTTTAATTATTCAGAGATGGAGGTGCCAACTTCACAAAAATTTTTTTTTTTTTTTTTAAATAACTTTTGAACAAAGGGTGGACAAACGAAAATTTTTGTTGGACAATCCTGGACAAACGGTGGACAAACGATTAAGCAAAAAAAAACATCAAAAATCAACATTTTTGTTTTTTCAATAAAAACTTTGTTTGTAATAACTTTTTTTACTAAGGGTGGACAAACGAAAATTTTTCCTGGACAAACGTGGACAAACGATGGACTAACGAATGACATTTAGTTTTTTTAATTATTCAGAGACACACAACATTTTTTTTTTTTTTAAATAACTTTTGAACAAAGGGTGGACAAACGAAAATTTTTGTTGGACAATCCTGGACAAACGGTGGACAAACGATTAAGCAAAAAAAAAACTTGAAAAATCAACATTTTTGTTTTTTCAATAAAAACTTTTTTTGTAATAACTTTTTTACTAAGGGTGGACAAACGAAAATTTTTCCTGGACAAACGTGGACAACCGATGGACTAACGAATGACATTTAGTTTTTTTAATTATTCAGAGATGGAGGTGCCAACTTCACAAATTTTTTTTTTTTTTTAAATAACTCTTGAACAAAAGGTGGACAATCGAAAATTTTTGTTGGACAATCATGGTCAAACGGTGGACAAACGATTAAGCCAAAAAAAAACTTTAAAAATCAAATTTTATGGGTTTTTAATATAACCTTTTTTTTAAACAACTTTTTTACTAGGGGTGGACAAACGAAAATTTTTCCTGGACAAACATGGACAAACGATGGACGAACGAATGACATTTGGTTTTTTTTTTTAAATTCCGACATGGAGGTGCCAACTTGACACCGGATTTTTTTTTTCGAAATAACTTTTTTACTAGGGGTGGACAAACGACAATTTTTCCTGGACAAACGTGGACAAACGATGTACAAACGAATGACATTTAGTTTTTTTTTTTAATTCTGACATGGAGGTGCCAACTTCACACCGGATTTTTTTTTTTCGAAATAACTTTTTTACTAGGGGTTGACAAACGAAAATTTTTCCTGGGCAAACGTGGACAAACGATGGACAAACGAATGCAATATGGTTTTTTTAAAAAGTCCGACATGGAGGTGCCAACTTCACACCGGATTTTTTTTTTCGAAATAACTTTTTTACTAGGGGTGGACAAACGAAAATTTTTCCTGGACAAACGTGGACAAACGATGGACTAACGAGTGACATTTAGTTTTTTTAATTATTCAGAGATAGAGGTGCCAACTTCCTGCCCCTGCGGGTCAGGGGTTTAGAATATGCCCGAGGTAGGCATACCGGTCGTAAGAGGCGACTAATATGCACATAGGTAATTGACGTACTACTCGATGGTTGATCTACGGATATGATGCCTCTCACCTCTCATTACCCATCTTCTCCTTCCTCACGGATGGAGGGATGACATGACCTAGAAGGATCCACTGGTCATACCAAATCGCTACCACGAAGGTCGGGCAGTACCGCAAGGGAGTACCGCAGCGTGAAATATCTTCTGAACAAAGGGTGGACAAACGAAAATTTTTGTTGGGCAATCCTGGACAAACGGTGGACAAACGATTAAGCAAAAAAAAACTTCAAAAATCAACATTTTTGTTTTTTCAATAAAAACTTTTTTTGTAATAACTTTTTTACTAAGGGTGGACAAACGAAAATTTTTCCTGGACAAACGTGGACAAACGATGGACTAACGAATGATATTTAGTTTTTTTAATTATTCAGAGATGGAGGTGCCAACTTCACAAAATTTTTTTTTTTTTTAAATAACTTTTGAACAAAGGTTGGACAAACGAAAATTTTTGTTGGACAATCCTGGACAAACGGTGGACAAACGATTAAGCAAAAAAAACTTCAAAAATCAACATTTTTGTTTTTCAATAAAAACTTTTTTTGTAATAACTTTTTTACTAAGGGTGGACAAACGAAAATTTTTCCTGGACAAACGTGAACAAACGATGGACTAACGAATGACATTTAGTTTTTTTAATTATTCAGAGATGGAGGTGCCAACTTCACAAAATTTTATTTTTTTTTTAAATAACTTTTGAACAAAGGGTGGACAAACGAAAATTTTACAATCCTGGACAAACGGTGGACAAACGATTAAGCAAAAAAAAACTTCAAAAATCAACATTTTTGTTTTTCAATAAAAACTTTTTTTGTAATAACTTTTTTACTAAGGGTGGACAAACGAAAATTTTTCCCGGACAAACGTGGACAAACGATGGACTAACGAATGACATTGAGTTTTTTTAATTATTGAGAGATGGAGGTGCCAACTTCACAAAATTTTTTTTTTTTTTAAATAACTTTTGAACAAAGGATGGACAAACGAAAATTTTTGTTGGACAATCCTGGACAAACGATTAAGCAAAAAAAAACTTCAAAAATCAAAATTTTTGTTTTTTCAATAAAAACTTTTTTAGTAATAACTTTTTTACTTAGGGTGGACAAACGAAAATTTTTCCTGGACAAACGTGGACAAACGATGGACTAACGAATGAAATTTAGTTTTTTTAATTATTCAAAGGGTGGACAAACGAAAATTTTTGTTGGACAATCCTGGACAAACGGTGGACAAACGATTAAGCGAAAAAAAACTTCAAAAATCAACATTTTTGTTTTTTCAAAAAAACTTTTTTTGTAATAACTTTTTTACTAAGGGTGGACAAACGAAAATTTTTCCTGGACAAACGTGGACAACGAATGACATTTAGTTTTTTTTAATTATTCAGAGATGGAGGTGCCAACTTCACAAAAAATTTTTTTTTTTTAAATAACTTCTGAACAAAGGGTGGACAAACGAAAATTTTTGTTGGACAATCCTGGACAAACGGTGGACAAACGATTAAGCAAAAAAAAAAACTTCAAAAATCAACATTTTTGTTTTTCAATAAAAATTTTTTTTTGTAATAACTTTTTTACAAAGGGTGGACAAACGAAAATTTTTCCTGGACAAACGTGGACAAACGATGGACAAACGAATGACATTTAGTTTTTTTAATTATTCAGAGATGGAGGTTCACAAAATTTAATTTTTTTTTAAATAACTTTTGAACAAAGGGTGGACAAACGAAAATTTTTGTTGGACAATCCTGGACAAACGGTGGACAAACGATTAAGCAAAAAAAAACTTCAAAAATCAACATTTTTGTTTTTTCAATAAAAACTTTTTTTGTAATAACTTTTTTTACTAAGGGTGGACAAACGAAAATTTTTCCTGGACAAACGTGCTCAAACGATGGACAAACGAATGACATTTAGTTTTTTTAATTATTCAGAGATGGAGGTGCCAACTTCACAAAATTTTATTTTTTTTTTTAAATAACTTTTGAACAAAGGGTGGACAAACGAAAATTTTTGTTGGACAATCCTGGACAAACGGTGGACAAACGATTAAGCAAAAAAAAACTTCAAAAATCAACATTTTTGTTTTTTCAATAAAAACATTTTTTGTAATAACTTTTTTTACTAAGGGTGGACAAACGAAAATTTTTCCTGGACAAACGGTGGACTAACGAATGACATTTAGTTTTTTTAATTATTCAGAGATGGAGGTGCCAACTTCACAAATTTTTTTTTTTTTTAAATAACTTTTGAACAAAGGGTGGACAAACGAAATTTTTTGTTGGACAATCCTGGACAAACGGTAGGCAAACGATTAAGCAAAAAAAAAACTTCAAAAATCAACATTTTTGTTTTTTCAATAAAAACTTTTTTACTAAGGGTGGACAAACGAAAATTTTTCCTGGACAAACGTGGACAACCGATGGACTAACGAATGCAATATGGTTTTTTTAAAAATTCCGACATGGAGGTGCCAACTTCACAGAGCTGGAAAATGTTTCTACCAGCAACATTAATCTTTCAGATGATATCACGGCGTGGACGCAAGAGCTCGGAGAAGACCACCAGAATAAGGCAAAACAGCTTCTACTAAAGTACTCTAGCATATTTGACAAGGATGGTTCCAAGCCAGGTAGAACCAATGTTGTGAAGCATCAAATTGATACCGGTGATGCGAGGCCAATCCGCCAAGCTCCTCGAAATGTTCCCTTGGTCAAACGCCAAGTGGTCAGAGGAATTATACAGGAAATGACTGAGAGCGGTGTGATCGAACCATTACTTAGTCCATGGAGCTCACCGGTAGTGCTAGTGAAAAAAAAGGATGGAAAAATGCGGTTCTGCGTGGACTACCGGAAGCTGAACGACGTAACGAAAAAGGACAGCTATCCATTACCGAGAATTGACGATACTCTGGACTCACTATTGGTGTACCTGGACGACATCATCGAGCTTGGAAAAAGCTTTGAGGAACACCTTAAAAACCTGGAGGAAGTTTTCCAAAGGATAGCTGGTGCCCTAGCAAACTCAGAAACAAATACGTACTAGTTTTTATGGACTATTTCAGCAAATGGCCAGAAGTTTACCCGATTCCAAATCAAGAGGCAGAAACCATTGCAGAGGTGTTCATTAACAATTGGGTAGCGAGGTTTGGTGTACCGATGGAGTTACATTCTGATCAAGGAAGGAATTTCGAACCGGTTGTATTCCAAGAAATGTGCAAGACATTGGGTATTCGCAAAACACGTACAACTGCACTGCATCCTCAGTCAGATGGCATGGTGGAACGTTTCAATCGAACCTTGGAAGAGCACATGAGGAAAGTAGTGGATAAGTTCCAGAAAGATTGGGACACGCACATCTCCTTGTTCCTGATGGCATATCGCTCGGCAATACATGAAACAACGGGTCAAACTCCGGCAAAAGTAATTTTTGGGAATGATCTTCGGTTGCCAGCTGTCTTGAAGTTTGGGATAAATGCTGATGAAGGAATAAATACCCAGGAAATCCACTAGCGTCTTGGAAGAAGAAATGAGAGAAATACACGACCTTGTAAGACAACGGACGAAGATCATGAGTGATAAGATTGGATCGGGAAATGTGTCTGATCGGGCCGATCAGACTTAGGTGCATGGCAGTGTGGCGAATGTTCTCAAGAATCACTATCTCCCAACTCTAGCGTATTTCCACCACTAGCGTCACTACCACAACTACAGCTGTTTAAGTACATGACGCGAGAGCGAGAGAGTGCGAATGTGACACAAAGAGGAGATGACGATAGATAAACGATTCGAGAACACTGTTGCACGAATAACCCAGAAATGTGTATACATTTCTAGGTTATGAAGCCGCTGTCTGCTAGGGTATGTAAACCGCGCAAAGACCGCACTTCAATCAGTTTATTTTCAAGTGTTGTACAGTGAAGTACTGAACACTGAAATAACCCGCGATATTGTACTACGGTTTTCAGTAGTGAATAAAGCGTACTACTTATTAAGCAGAATCTGAGTGTTTTATTTAACGTACAGTGATCGATCTCAGGGAAAATAGTCGAGGAATCATCGAATTCGTCACAATATTTTGACCGATAACTCAGTTATCGATAAATTTATCGAAATATGTCAATGTCCCTGAAACCTGTGGCCTTCCCCTTTCGTTTTATACCATATTGTAGGGAAATGTTAAGGTTTTTGGGCAATCACATTTTGACCGAAAACTCAGTTATCGATAAATTTATCGAAATATGTAGAGATCCAAATCAAACCTGGGGCCTTCCCCTTTCGTTTGATACCCATTATGTAGAAACATTTTACGGTTTGAGGGCAATCACATTTAGACCGATAACTCAGTTATCTATAAATTTATCGAAATATGTCGATGTCAAAATGAAACCTGGGGCCTTCCCGTTTCGTTTGATACCCATATTGTAGGGATATTTTACGATTTTTGGGCCACTGGGGCCTTCCCCTTTCGTTTGGTACCCATATTGTAGGGAAATGTTAACGTTTTGGGACAATCACATTTTGACCGATAATTCAGTTATCGATAAATTTATCGAAATATGTCGATGTCCAATTGTAGGGACATTGTACGGTTTTCGGGCAACCATATTTCGACCGATAACTCAGTTATGAGACCTGGGGCCTTCCCCTTTCGTTTGACACCCATATTGTAGGGAAATATTAAGGTTTTTGGGCAATCATATTTTGACCGATAACTCAGTTATCGTTAAATTTATCGAAATATATCGAGATCCAAATGAAACCTGGGGCCTTCCCCTTTCGTTTGATACCCAAATTGCAGTGTCACCGACAGAGAACGAGTTAGTTGATATATGACCGCGCAAGTGAACGTACGTATTCAGTCTCGTCTCATCGTTTAATTTACTAATACAATCATACACACTCATATCCTGTACAAACATACATTTCTTTATATACATTTACTTATATAAATAAAACTGAATTAAAATACAAGCGTAACAGTTCAGAAGAAGGATTCATTCCGCATGTCAAAGCTATTAAGTAAATAACGCAGCGGAAAATTTCAGTTTTCAACCCTTATTTATTCTACGCAGTGGCAAGTTGATACATAAACGTATTTATGTATTACTCGCAACACGCATGCGAATACATAACGTCGCCCGGATAAATGATTGTCGTATGTTACATTTGACGACTTTTGGGAAATGAGACTTCAAGTTTGGAGTTCAATTTCTCAAAAATGCTTCATTGGATTTAGTCCAAAGTTTGGTAGAATGTTACTGGCCCACAAAATTCTTTAATTAATTAATGTTAAATGGGTTTTGTTAATTATTTTAGAATTTATAAAGGATTTTCTTCCGTAGTTTTGTCGTATGTTACATTTGGCGACATGTCGTATAACATACGACAAATTGGACTGGCAACTCGAACAAAATTTAAATTTTTTAGATGATATAAAAATTTTGTCTTTTATTTCTTATAAAAACAGTAAACATAAAATGTAACTTAAACACAAATAAAATTAATATAACAGTTCCATAAAAAAAAAATGTAGCACAAAGCAAAAAAAATTAAATAAATAAAAAGTTAAAACAATTCAGTCTTTAAAAAAAAAAATACGTTTGCTTATGATATAATTAATTAATAATAATACGCAAAGCGGTTAGGCACGTAAGTATTTTAAACTTTAAGTAAAGCTCTATAAAAAGCTTTATCTTCTTCGCTTTCCCAAAAAGAAAGACTTAATAAGTGCAATTCCAACTTATTAAGTCGTTCTTTTTATTTTAGTCTATTTTATTTTATTTGATTTTATTTTATTTTATTTAAGTTTATCTTTTTTTATTTTATTTTATTTAAATTTATCTTTTTTTATTTTATTTTATTTAAGTTTGTCTTTTTTTATTTTATTTTATTTTACTTTATTTCATTTTATTTTATTTTATCTTATTTTTTAAAAATTTTTTTTTTTAAGAAAATTAAATAAGTAAAAATTCAATTTCCGGCGGCAGAAGTGGTGCAGGTGTACTCGTCGGCATCCTAAGCGATACTAAATAGTGTGCGATCATGCAATTTTGTATGACACATGCGACAAAATGTCACCAAAAATCTGTAAAAGTTTGTCGTATGTGTCCCTCGTGAAGGGTGGATACCTTGCCGCGGTACGAGGGCTTAAGTCGATAGCCACAGGGCTACGCTGCCCTTGTGATCATAGCTCCATACGGCACTTCGTCACGAGAGCAGCCTAGCCTCTCTGGCGCGACGACAAAGATCTTCCCCCTCCCAATCCAGGGTGTTATGCGAAACCGTGCCCATTGGACGTTTGCAGCCGGGAGGCAAATCGTGGCTGTATTTGAACGGAGCCTCTCTGATACCGGGTCGCCTCAGAGAGTAAGCATGGCCTTACCGCGGTACGGGGCTCTGCCGCGGCGGACGACACATTTTCCCCTACTCTTCCCTTGACCCTAAGCTGGCCTTGTACGGCGACGGGTCGTACGAACAAGATGAACTCAAATAACCCAAATAAAAACGATAAAACTAAAAAACAAACAACGCCAAATTTCACTCCTCAGCAAAGGAGAGCTATGGAGGAACAGGCGAGAAAGCAACAACAACGCCGGAGGACAACCTCCGTTCCACAATCAAGGGGGGGATCGACAGCGATGGCAACTACGAGTCGGTCAACCAACCCTCTATCGACTAAGATTGACTTGATGGGAGCTAGCACCAGTGCGGTTGCCAACGCAACTAAGCGGACAACGGCGGATGCTAAACTCCCATCAACCGCTGATATGAAAACCAGTATCTTTACGTCTATGGCAGCGGTCTCACGACCTGGCCTCGGAGTTTCGAAGGAGAAGGAAGCTGCAACTGAGATTTCGGCAAGGAGAGCGACCGCAACTACGGGTCCGCACTCCCAGGAGACATCTCCCCGCCGTTTCACATACCACGAGAAAAGATTGGCTGCAAAGATCCTGAAGAGGTATGAAGGGGTACCGCAGGAATCGCTGTCGCCGAATTCCAGTAAATCGGTAGAGCTAGCGAAAGCTGTGATACCGGATTTCCAAAATTCGTACATGCCAAAGAGGTTAAAAGTTAACCCTTTCAAGCGCCAGAGATCGGACCTGGAGTTAAATCCCCCTCCCAAGCGGCATCAGAATACCCCTGGAGCGGGCAAACTAAGCTTTGCTGAGGTAACCAAGGACAGGATCCTTATAGGCGTCCTTGACCGAGGCAATGACCGTCTGGCCATCCCTAAGGACCGGTGGCGTTACGTGCGAAATGAACTCGGCAACATTCTTCTCAATGTTGCTCCAGAGTTTCCGGGTAGTTCGGCGCGAGTAACGGATGCGGGTTGGCACCAGGGTCAGATTAAATTACTCGCATGCGAGGATGCAAAAACCGTAGCACTGTACAAGGCAGCAGCTGCTAAGCTGGGTGAAGTCTACAAGGGCGCAAAGATAGAGGTCGTCGACTGGAAGGACATTCCAGCTCGTCCAAGGGCAAGGGCGTGGATTCCGGCCATCCCTGACGAACCCGAGAGAATTCTCGGGATGTTACGGCTAATGAATCCGTCCCTGCCAACGCATGACTGGAGTGTCAATCTGGTCGGGGATGCGGTAGGGCCCGACAGACAGGTGGTGTTCACCATGAATAAAGAGTCAATCGAGCCCCTCAAAAGGTGCAATGGCCTAGTACACTACAGCGTAGGCCAGATCGTTATCCACGTATATCGTGGTGATGCTCAGCGCGCTGCCTTCTCGGCTGCTCCGGGGGAACCGGAAAACGAATTACCAGAAGAGGAAGCGGAGGATTCCGATGCGGAAAGCATGTTATCCGCCACGTCCCTTGGCGATAGTGCTGTGAACAACTCGGAGATGGAGGACAGCCTACAGGACGAGGAAGCCCTCGACGTCACGGTGGTAGCAGCCAACGCGAGCGATTAACATCTAACGCTAAAGACAGCAAGACTCCTGCAACGCCATATCGGGCAGTTAATCGGAACAACTCGTCGTTGATAGGCAACCTCCGGGATGGGGCAAACCTCGACGATTTGGGACGGCAGGGAAGTCTGTGCGCTCTCATGTTGGTGGTGCTTCAGATTAATCTGCACAAATCTAAAGTAGCTTCGGCTGCTTTAAATAGTCGTCTTTCTAAAGGCGACGTGGATGTGGTCCTCATCCAAGAACCCTGGGTCAATAGCTCGAGAATCTGCGGATTGGGGACTAAGGGCTTCAAGCTCATTTGAGCCAGCGAGGAAAGCAAAGTCAGAACGTGTATTCTGGTCAAGTCTGAGTTGAACTCCTTTCTCCTACCTAACTACACCAATGGGGATATTACCGCTATCAGTCTAACGGTCGACAGCACCCGCCTGACGGTGGCTTCGGTTTATATGCCCTACTACGCCGAAGAACCCCCACCACAAACGGAGGTGAAAGACCTGGTGTCAAATTTCTGCACGGGTAATCTTATTATTGGAGCGGACGCTAATGCTCACCATGTCCAATGGGGGAGCTCCGACATTATTGTAGAACAACCAATCATGAAGCGCAATCCACGTAACACTGATTGGCAGTTACACAATGAAATATTAGACAGAGACCTACCAGTACTGCCCTCACAAGCCCCCTCATCAGTAGAGGAGCTGGAGGATCTTGTTACTACATTTACATCGGCGCTCTCAAATGCTCTAGGACAGGCTTGTCCAGTGCCAAAACCACGCGGTAAACACAGGCCACATTGGTGGTCCTACGATTTGGACTCGCTCCGAATATCATGCCGGAAACTATTTAACAAGGCCAAGAGCTTCGGCTCTGAGCCTCATTGGCACGAATATAAAGCTAAACGAAGGGCCTACAAAAAAGCTCTGAGACAGGCGAAGAGAACCTCGTGGAGAAATTTCTGCACTGGCGTCGAAAAGGTCGACGAAACAGCGAGACTTAGACGAGTCCTCTCGAAAAGTCAAACAACCATCAGCTATCTGCGAAAACTTGACGGATCCTGGACCAGCACGGAAGAGGAAACCCTTGAGCTGCTCTTGAATACACATTTTCCGGGGAATCTGCATGATGCACCACTAGCACCTGCAACAAACTTGGCAGTAAATATATCCATCACTGAGGAAAGAGTAAGGTGGGCAGTTAAGAGCTTTGAACCGTATAAGGCTGCCGGGCCGGACGGGATTATCCCCGCGCAACTTATAAACACGTTGGAGACATCAGCTAAATGGCTGGTATTTCTCTTCACAGCCTGCCTGGCTCTCAACCACATTCCGGGCTCCTGGAGAAGCGCCACGGTAGTGTTTATCCCTAAGGCTGGGAAGGCATCCCACTACGAGCCAAAAGATTACAGACCGATCAGTCTCTCGTCCTTTGTACTAAAAACCTTTGAGAGGATACTAAGCGACTACCTCTTAACGACTATTGATAGCAACCTTATCTCTACCTATCAGCATGCATACACCAAGGGTAAATCAACAGAAACCGCTGTGAACAGCCTAGTGTCTGTCATTGAGAAATCGCTGTGTGAAAAGGACTACTGTCTCGTGGCCCTCCTAGACATTGAGGGGGCTTTCAACAATATAAGCCCGGAGGCTATCAACTAATCTGGGCGTAGATAGACCTCTAACTGATTTAATTGACCAACTTTTAAGGGGAAGGAAAATAGCTTCTTCACTTGGTACGGCTGAGTTATCACGTTATGTCACAAGGGGAACACCCCAGGGTGGTGTTCTTTCCCCGCTTTTATGGAACCTCACAGTCAACTCGTTGCTACGTGACACAAGCTGGGGGGGGCGGGAAGATAGTGGCATACGCAGACGATTTAGCTATTGCATTCAGAGGCAAGTTCCCACAAAATCTGTGTGACCTGATGCAAGTAGCACTGAGAGAAGTTTCGACGTGGTCCTCTCGCTGCGGACTTAGTATCAACCCAGGGAAGGTGGAACTTGTCCTCTTCACCAACCGGTACAAAAAACCGCCACTAAGCCTACCAGAACTAGATGGCACGCGCCTGGGCTTGTCGGATAAGGCCAAGTTTCTAGGCATAGTTCTGGACAGGAAATTGAATTGGAAGGAGAATGTTCTTCAGCGCCAGAAGAAAGCTTGCATCGCTCTTTACACATGCAAAAGAGCCATTGGCAAAAAATGGGGGCTCAGCCCTACAGTATGCAGTTGGATCTACACGGCCATCATTCGCCCAATCATGCTTTATGGAGTCGTCGTATGGTGGCCTGCGCTGAGCAAGGCAACATACCTGAATCTGTTGCGGAAAGTCCATAGATCCAATATGATCTGTATAAGCGGTGCGCTAAGGACAACGCCCAACGAAGCCCTCCAGGTCATTCTGGGCATTTTGCCACTTGATCTGGAAGGGTTTCGGTCAGCGGCGGCATCAGCTCTGCGCCTAAGAGAAACCTCCAGTTGGGCTGCGGGTACTATTGGACACTCCAGTATTCTGGAGTCTTACAGCTTTCTCCCTCTAAGCACAGATCGTTGTGCGACTACTACAGTCGGGGATAGCTGTTTCAAAATAAACATTCCCAGCAGAGAAGACTGGGAGAGGACGGATTGGTGTCCCGAAACAAATGGTGGCACTTCCATATACACCGACGGCTCGAAGTTGGACGGCAGAGTTGGAGGAGGAGTTTATTCAAGGGATTTGGACCTTGAGCTCTCCTTCAGACTACCTGATCATTGTAGCGTCTTCCAGGCGGAAGTCTCGGCAATCCTGGACGCCGCGGCCTGGTTAAGCAAACGTGTTATCGGAGAAGATATCGCTATTTTCAGCGATAGCCAAGCGGCCATCAAATCCCTTGGCTCATACACGTTCAACTCTGAACTGACGCTCAGCTGTCGTCGATCTCTTCAGGAGATGGCCCAACAGAACCGCGTAAACCTCATATGGGTCCCGGGACATAGGGATATTGAGGGAAACTGTAAGGCAGACGAGCTTGCCAGGCAGGGCACGACCAAGCAGGTACTTCAGGATAAAGAGCGCTTAGGTATGCCGTTTGCCACATGCAAACTAATGCTGAAGGAGCACACACTCCGTCAAGCCAACGAAAGATGGCTGCAATCCCTAGGGTGTCGCATATCGAAACAAACCTGGCCAAAATGGGATCTTAAAAGGTCTAGACGCTTTTATGCCCTAACTAGGAGGGAAATCTGCATATTGATAGGGGTATTAACCGGTCACTGCCTCATTGGTAGGCATGCAGAAAGGCTAGGTGTGCCCTACCGACGATGCTGCAGGAGTTGCAAAGATGACGAGGAGGAGGAAACAGTGGAGCACCTCATCTGCAACTGTCCGGCTTTAAGCGGCGCGAGAACGCGCTTTTTGGGAGTTCCGTTCCTGGATAGCCTAAGCCAGATCGCGGAAATGGACATAAAGGACTTGATGGGCTTCATAAAGTCATCTAAGTGGTTCGAGGAGGAGTAACGGTGTCGGTTTAGGAGTGTCAGTCCCGGGATTCTGCTATGTGGAAAATCCCAACAACTCAGGGATTTTCCATATGGCTGGGTCCCGGGACTGACTTTCCTTGTGTTGGTGGTATCACAACGGGCCTTTCAAAACTGGCCTAAGTGTGCCTCTGCGGCAGCCACTTGAACCTAACCTAACCTTGTCGTATGTGTTGTACTGGTTGGCGAATCCCACATAGCATTTGGAAGATTCATTAAGGTACAAATCTTCACACTGGGTCTTTTTCGACTCCTTTTTATGACTAAAAACTGTTTAGTCAGTGCCACGATAGAAAAAAGGCTCGCAAATGACTCCTTCTTATAAGCGAAATATGATTTATTGAAAATTCAACAAAAAAAAAAAACAAAACGATCATGATTTGATCATAATGGCGATTGAAATATGATTGTGTCTATTTTGTTTTCTGCAGTCTTTGCTTCAAACGACATAATTTTTCAAACAATTCAAATCTTGAAAAAAAAAACGCTCTTCAATAAATATTTTTGAATATCGGTCGCATTTTAAAGTAAACAGAGCGTGGTGACCAATAAAAATACCGCGGATAATTTTTAGTAGAACAAAATACAAGAAATCAGCAAATTTTTCGCGGACTTAAGTAAGTTTTAACGGGTGCTTGCATACATATGTGTGCATATCTGTCAAACGTTGTCAATTTATCTAACACTCTAAACGAAAAATATTTGAGGGTGAATATGCTGCTTCTCATAGCTGGTGGAACACCAGCTTCGTAGTAACAATCGAATTCTCAAAGACGCTTTGAGCCACAGTTTTTTAATTTGAAATATATTTTATTTTTATTGTGGTGTTATATAATACAGACGGTTATTCTTATATTACACGCTTATCAGAAACATTAAAACGATTTAAATAACATTTGTGCAAGTGCACATTTGCCGTTTTCTTTTTATACCCAAACCAACTCGAAAAGAGTCAAAACTGATCATAAAATGATTAGAAAAGGGCTGAAAAATGACTAGAAAAAGAGTCGAAAAAGATTCAAAACTCATCATAAAATGATTTGAAAACGAGTAAAAAACTACCAGAAAACGACCCGCAAATGATTGTAGCAAGAGTCGGAAAAGAGTCAAAACTGATCATAAAATGATTAGAAAACGAGTAAAAAACTACTAGAAAACGACCCGCAAATGATTGTAGCAAGAGTCAAAACCAAGGCGAATTCATACAGGTGTGTTCGAGCGAATTCAGATCTACACGCACGCACACACTCCTTGTGGCTGTAAATGTCAGACAAAGCAACAACATAAGCAATTTGACAGCTACGATTTGATTTTCAGGGAAGAAGAAGAAACCATATGGTGGGAGGATGCCACCTGTAATGAATTCGCCTTGGTCAAAACTGATCATAAAAGGCTTTTTCTACCGACAAAACAGTTTTTTATGATCAGAAAGTGAGCTCATTTATGATTGTTTTAATCGCGTAGAAGACTCGAAAAAGACTCGAATATGATCAACGATTTCATAAAATGCTGGGTGGGATACGACAATATTTTACCGAATCCTAAAAGCACGGAATTTATACGAAAAATTGTCGTATGTGAAAAATGGTTGTCACATACAACAAAATTATACGAAATCGCTTGTGAGCCTGCACATACGATAAATTGTCACTGAATATCTCTGTAACTAAAAGAGATATCAAAAAACGGAAAACGCCAATCGAAAGATCTAGAAAAGTTTAGTATAACTGCATCATTAATTTTCACATACGACAATCATTTATCCGGGCGATGATAAGTAAAGGGAGCAAAATAAACGGAATCGCGAGAAGTATATATACGCTGCTGCGGTGAGGCAACGTTAGGGCTTTCAACACTGTAGCAACGAACGGAGACGCATAGAAAATACATAATTACCTGTGAAGCGTCCGTTAGAACAATACATATATACATTTGGATTTTTGGAAAAAAATAAGAAACGGGACTGGCGTCGCTTTCGAGAAAAATCTACAAGTTGAAACGTGAAAGTAGAGCACAGATCATGAGAGTCAAAGCGTGCGGACGTTACTACGATGGTGATGATCAAATTTAATTCATTAAAAATAAATCAACTTAACAAATTGCTGCAAAGCAACAATATAGTAATGGCTGGAAATAAAGCGGCCAAAGTGAATGAGCTTTGTCAAATTAATGCAAGCGAAGAGGTCGATTCCGAGGAGTTGGATGAGGAGACCGACAACGCAACAACAAATGGATGAGCTACGTCAAGCGCTCATGGAGTTAACGAAAACGGTAGGTGATCTTGCTGCCGTACGTAATGCAGACGGACAAGGTAATACGGGAAGTATGCATGAGCAACAAAAGGTAACGACACAAGGGCAGGTAAACGAAGTGCATGTAACGCCACGTCAGGCAACGGCAGCACTGCAACGGCCAGCCAATGTACATGAAATCAGTTTACTTCTACCAACGTTTGATACGTTGAAGGGCAGCATAGGGTCCGATGTCTTTATCGAGAAGATAGAGCAACTTCAAAATATATATGGTTGGTCGGACAAGGAAATCCTCGTAGCAGCGCAGTTGAATCTAAAAGGTGTTGCGAAGACCTGGTTAGATTCACAACAAGTGTTCAAGTCATGGATAGAATTCGTGCAAGTTTTAATGAACGATTTCCCGAAGAAAGTTATGTCAGCGCAAGTGCATTTGTGAAATGGCACAACGTAAGCGTCAGTCACGAGAAACGTTGGAGGAATACTACTACGCAATTCTGTCTTTGAGTAGACGGGGCAACATAGATGAGGAATCCATAAATTCATACATCATATCCGGGTTAAACGATGCTAACTTGTCACCCACACTTCTTGCAATGAGGTTGGATACATGCAATGCTCTTTTACGCTCACTGGAAGCTATGGCCATCATGCCGATACAAGGTGCGGCTAAAGTAAACGCGTCGTCTCAGCAACGAAAACTGCGTTGGAGAAAAAGCCGGTGAAATGGTATAACTGCAACGAGTTAGGCCACATTTCAGCAAAATGTACGCAGCCACAGCGAAAGTCAAGGTGCAGTAAATGCAACAAGATTGGTCATGAAGCTAAAGCGTGCAAGAACGAGAAATCAATAGTAGCTAAAGTGCAAAGCATAGCGGAGGGTGAACCAAATCCTGCCGTTAAAGTGGTACAATGCCTTCATCGACACCGGTAGCGACGTGTCACTTATTGCTGCATCCAAGGTTCCACCGGACGAGAAAAGAACAATATCGGCTTACGGGGTTCGGAGGTGCGGTTATAAGCAGTGAAGAGGCAATCAACGTGAAGATCAACATCGATGGAACCACGATCTTGGCCACATGTCAGATCGACCATAGGAAATCTGAAAACGCATACAACATAAACAACGATTTGCCGGGAGAGGTGATAACTAAAGTGAACGATCTACTAATTAACTACTACGATTGCTTTGCTGAGGATTTGGCTAAACTTGGCAGATGCAAAACAACAGAGATGGACATTGTGATCTCAACGGAGCAGCCAGTAGTGGGTAAACGTTACCATGTACCCCTATATCAACGTCCTACATTGACATCGACAACTTATTGAAGCACGGAATTATACGATACAGTTCATCGCTACACGCGGCACCTGTGATTCTCGTGCAAAAGTCAAACGGCGAAGACCACATGTGCGTCGACTACAGAGCGCTCAACTCAGTCACTGTCAAAAAGCACTTTCCGATGCCAGTGGTAGAAGAGCAGCTATCAAAGTTAGTCTGTAACACGTTCTTCACGTCTCTCGACATGACATCTGGGTATTACCAAATACCACTAAAGGAGGAAAGTAAACCGTATACTGCTTTCCTTACTCCTGAGGGTTTATTTGAGCATAATGTTATGCCATTTGGGTTGCGGAATGCTCCGATGGTGTTCCAGGAGATGATAATCAAACTAATACGAAGCATGAAGCACCGCAACCATATAATCAGCTACGTGGATGAGGTGGTTATCGCCACAAAATCCGTTGACGAAAGTATCGAAGTACTAACCGAATTATTGGAAGCGGTCAGAGTATCAGGGCTTACGTTGAGGCCGTCAAAGTGCTCCTTCTTAGCAACCACAATCAAGTTTTTGGGTCACGTTGTCGATGCGAAGGGTATTCGACCTGGCGACGAAAAGATTAAATGCATCATTGAGTTCTCACAACCACGTGCACCAACAGAAGTAAGGAAGTTTTTGAGACTGACCGGGTTTTTCCGCAAGTTCGTCGAAGGCTACGGTATAATTGCGAAACCGTTGGCCTCATTACTACGCAAGGGTATAAAGTTCGAATGGACCTGTGACCATGAGAAGGCGTTCCGGAAGTTGAAAGAGTCGCTTACTACGCAACCAGTATTGGTGATGTTTGATGTAACCAAGAACCACGAAGTGCATACGGATGCCAGCGCGATCGGTGTAGCGGGTGTAATGCTGCAACAGGAAGGAGACGACTGGAAGGCAGTCCAATACTACAGCCGGCAGTGTAGCTCTGTCGAAGCGCAATATCCGAGTCACGCGTTGGAGGTACTCGCTATTGTTGAGGCTCTTGACAGGTTCCGTGTATTTCCTCTGGGGACTCACTTTGTAGTCCGAACGGACTGTAATGCTGTCGCGACTACAAAAGCTAATACAGCACTGCGTCCACGCGTAGCAAGGTGGTGGCTCCGATTGCAGGAGTTCGATTTTGATTGTGTGCATCGAGCAGGTAGCAAAATGCAACATGTGGATAGCCTAAGCAGGGCACCAGTAGAACCACCATCTCAACTTGACACGGTAGCAGAACGCATATTACAAGTAAGCCGAGTCATGAAACCCAACTACTGGGTATACGCCACGCAAACACAAGACGCAAAACTACGTCAAATATGTGAAGTTCTAAAAGGTACCGGGAAAGTGGATGAGCCAATGGCCAAGCAAATGAGAGAAGACTATGAAATACGAAACGACCGTCTATTCCGTAAGGTAGGAAAGGAATACAAGCTTGTGGTACCCCGAGCAGTTAGGTGGCGCATAACGAGAGCTAGTCATGACGATGCTGGACACTTCGCACTCGAGAAGACACTCAATCGCATTTCAAAGCACTTCTGGTTTGAACGCATGCGGCGATACGTGAAGTCGTACATATCATCATGTGAGGAGTGCTGCTTAAGCCAGTCAGAAACACCAAAACTGAACCGGTTATTAAGGCGCTAGACGAAATGATGACCATCTTTGGGCAACCTCTGAAAATTAAATCCGATCGAGGAACGGCATTCTCGTCGGCGAAATTCCAAGAATTTATTGAGAAGCGGGGCATTCAGCATATCAAAACTGCAGTCGAAAGATGTAACAAGACTTTAATTCAAGCACTCAAATGCCTCGTCGCCGAAAGTAAAAGCTGGGACGCATCTTTAACAACAATTCAGTGGAGTTTGAATTCGCAGAAAAACGAGGTAACAGACTATACCCCAAATGAATTGGTATTTTATTATAACCCAAGAGATGTCACGTATAACCGATTGGTGCAAGCAATTCACGACGATGTAACCGACATGTCAGACATCGATCTGAAACGTAGCGATGCAGCTAACAGAATTGTAACCGAACGAGAAAAATTTAAGATATGATACGACAAGAAACACAGGTTCCAACCAATTATGAAGTAGGCGACTTGGTAGCTGTCGACCATGTTCCAACGGCGGCCGGCGAATCTCACAAACTGGACCCAGCATATAAAGGTCCGTACATGATAACAAAAGTACTAGATTACGACCGGTACACGGCTAAAAAAATTAACCTAAATTTTAAACCCGTATAAAGATTAATCAATTTCTCAAACTTTTTTGTACAATATTTCAAACCGTCCAAATAACTACAAAAATTTTCAATTTCTTTTGGTTTCGATTTAAAATCTAAATGAAAAAGCTGTCTAATTTTTTTATTTTTGGTTTGTTTTAATGTAATTGAATTTTTCCCACAAAAACTTCATGTGCGTCATAGCTCAGCGGTAAAGCAGTCGGCTGTGACTCCTGAGCGTTTTCGTTCGATTTCTGTCAGCTGCCACATTTTTTTTTAGTTTTATTTTATTCTTAAAACTTTTCGGTCTAAAATTTAAATTTTTGGGTTTGAAAATTCAAATTTATTTTTGAAAGCTTATTCAAGATTGAATTTTGCCAACAAAATTTATGTATGCGATGTAGCTCAGTGGTAGAGTAGGCGGGCATGATGCGGGGAGTCTTGGTTCGAATTCCCGCCAACGGACAAAAAATTTATTTTATCTTTAAAAAGTTGTTAAAACATTTCTTGTTTATAATTGAAACCCGATTCCTTTAACCAATTTTCATGAAAACTGGTCTAGATTGAATTTGAATCCAAATTTGGTTTGGTCATATATGTATGTAGTCCAAAAAAGTTTAAAATTTAGGTTCAAATTTTTAGCCGTGTACACAGAGCCAAAAATGCCTAATAAAATTAATAAGATTGTCTTCATGATCAGCTTTTGGGCAAAGGGGTAGTCGCAACGGTGCAAACGAAGAAAAAACTGTAGGGAAATCTTTTTCGTTTTAAGAAGAAATTCTTATTATAAAACTATACATTTAGTACAAAGGTGTAGTTAGACGCTGGCAATTATTAGTATACGATGGCCGGATGGTTAGCAGCTGGGATTAGCAATCGAAAAATTGTAAGTTCGATTCTCTCTCTTTTTTTCCTAATTAGAAATGTTAAAAAGAAATCTTCTTAAATATATTTATAAGATTTTCCTTTGAAACATTAACAACTATACACATATCAGTAATTAGATGCTAGAAATCAAAAGTGAGCGATGGCCTGGTGGTTAACAGCTGGGTTTATCGTTCCGAAAATTGTAAGTTCGATTCTCGGTGAGGGCAATATCATTTTATTTTTCATTTAAAATATTAAAAAGAAAATCTTCTTAATAAAATTAAAAAGACGGTCTCTACAATAATAAGAAGCACATCTTCTTGAAGAAAATCTATAGAGATATCTTATGACTTTTGTTCTATTTTATTAGGCATTGTTGGCTCTGTGTATATTGTCGAGGATTTGCCGGATGTCACAGTCACACAGCGGCCATACTCTAACGTAATGTCAGCAGATCTTCTGAAGCCGTGGTGCATATCGAAACCAGAACTGGACATTGATGACGAAAGCGAAGAATCGTCCTACGAGGACGAAGAGCCAGGAAAGGCCGAGCTGTCACCGACAGAGAACCAGTTAGTTGATATATGACCTCTCAAGTGAACGTACGTATTCATTCTCGTCACACACACTCATATCCTGTACAAACATACATTTCTTTATATACATTTACTTAAATAATAAAACTGAATTAAAATACAAGCGTAACAGTAGGAACATTTTACGGTTTTCGGGCAACCACATTTTGACCGATAACTCAGTTATCGAAATGAAACCTGGGGCCTTCCTTTTTCGTTTGATACCTATATTGTAGGGACATTTTACGGTTTTTGGGCCACTGGTGCCTTCACCTTTCGTTTGATACCCATATTGTGGGGAAATGTTAAGGTTTTTGTGCAATCACATTTTTACCGATAACTCAGTTATCGATAAATTTATCGAAATATATCGATGTCCAAATGAGACCTGGGGCCTCCCCTTTCGTTTGACACCCATATTGTAGGGACATTTTTTAGGTCTTTGGGCAATCATATTTTGACCGATAACTCAGTTATCGATCAATTTATCGAAATATGTCGATGTCCAAATGAATCCTGGGCATTCTTCTTTCGTTTGATACCCATATTGTAGGCGGCCGCCGTGGTGTAGCGGTTAAGTGTTCGGCCTTCTACACCAAGTCGTGGCGGTTCGATGCCCGACCAAAGTAACATCAAAAATTATTTAGAAAAAGAATTTTTCTAAACGGGGTCGCCCCTCGGCAGTAGTTTGGCAAACTCTCCGGGTGTATTTCTGCCATGAGAAGCTTCTCAGCAAAAAATGCATTTCCTTTGCATGTGCCGTTCGGAGTCGGCAAAAAACTGTAGGTCCCGCCAACTTGTAGGAAAAACTCAAAAGCAACACACCACAAGTTGGAAAGAGAAGCTCGGCTAAAAATCTCGTTAGAGGTTATGATAACCTGTTGGTATATCGCCGCCATTAGTAGTAGTAGTAGTAGGGACATTTTACGGTTTTTGGGCCACTGGGGATTAGACCGAACGAGAGTCACATACATACAAGCAAACAAATAAACAAGCAAACATACAAGTGAAGCTAATAAAAGCGTGGTAAAAATCGCCAGAAGAAAAAGAGTCTCAAAGCGAGCAAAAGCGCCAAAAATTCCCAATTAAATTAACACATACATATAGGGGCATAGTAGGGTGATAAGAAAATAAGCGTGGTAAAAATTAAAGCTTTTTGAATTTTCTCATCATTTTATGATTTTTTTCAAAAGCCTTAACTTATTCTTAAAGTTGATGCATTGATGGCTGTAATTTTAAAATATTTTATTTTTATTTAATGAAAGTTCAAAACTTCAGGTTTTAGAATAATTATGAATCATGGTTAATAGCAAGGCGAATTCATAAAGGGGGCATCCTCCCGCCATATGGTTTCTTCTTCTTCCTTGCCTATCGCGCTGGAGCTGTCAAATCGCATATGCTTCTTTTTTGTTTGAGATTTCCATTTTTTTTTTCATAAGACCTTAACATATTCTTAAAGATGAAGCATTGATGGCTGTAATTTTAAAACATTTTTGTTTTATTTTAGGAAAGTTCAAAACTTCAGGTTTTAGAAGGGGCTTAAAGAAAGTTCCAAAAATTATGAGAAAATTCACTTTGAAAGAAAAAATATTTTCCCACACAAAATGTATAAAAAAACACGTATTGCCAAAGAGAATATATCAACAAGAGCCACCACTCGTTATGAAAGCAACGAAAAAGATGGATGCCGTTTTCTTTCAGGGTGTCGGTAATTTCGATATAAATATGTTGTTGTCTAATCAAAACAAAATGTGTAAAAGAAAATAGACGATAAATGAAATAACACAAGAGTCGAAACAAAAATTTACCAGCTGTCGAATTTACAAAACTGAGGAAAACAAAATTACCGAAACCCTGAAAGAAAACGGCATCCATCTTTTTCCTTGCATTTATAACGAGTGACGGCTCTTGTTGATATATTCTCTTTGGTATTGCGGCGATATACCAACTAGACGCTGCATGAATCCATCCAAAACGGCAAATGAATCATTCATATTGAATTTGAATGAATTGAATTGGCTTTGCCTTGATTTGAATTTGAATACCTGTTTGTTTGAAATAAATGTCTACATTTGAAGATTCAAAAAATTTGACACCAAATTGAATTCATAGGTATTCATATTGTGAAAGTTTTTAGAATTGAATGTTGGATTGCTAAATTGAACGAAACATGGTCATTTCATGCATACATCTGCCAAATGGACTAAGTTCAGTCCGAACAGAAGTTGTTAATTTTTCTGTTAAAAAAAAAAACGTCGTAACGGGCATTTTCAAAATGGTGTATGCGATATTTCAGTTTGGCGGTTTTGCAGCTACAACCCAGCCAGCAGAGAGTTTTACCGGTCGTATATTTTTCCATCGCTTCTTGTGTCCGAAAACGATCCGGAAACTTTACTGATAGAAACTGTGATCCCAAAACATCAGAAAACGATCCGAAAAACATCAGAAATCGTATAAAAACTAAGACATAACTACGTTCCGTTCGCAGACATTAGTGGGAAAAGGTATCGGGAAAAGTACTTCAAATGGAGCATGAAAACGGAAAAATATACAGCTTTTGCCAGATTTTTTTCCATTTTCATATGCACGGAGAGAAGTTTTTACTTTAAACAAGGCACAAACAAGAAAATCGAGGAATAATTTTGAACTTGGAAAATGTTTTCTTAATTATGCCTTGGTAAACACTAAAATAAATAAGAAATATTTACTTGAAATAAACAAATTTTTTCTTGCAGCTTCATGGACGCAAAATTATTATGGTTGAGGAAGTTGGCCTGGAAGTCCCGGCCCGAATTTTACCTCAACCAAATATTTTTAATTTTATTTAAATCCTTATTTTTATATTTATGAAATCTAATGAACCTTACCTTTACCTTTTACGAGTCTGTGTTCAATTGGGGCAAGCGCTTGGGTTCAGAGGATTTAGAGTGTTAAGTTTGCTTGGAAAAAAACAACAATTTGTGATTGCAAGCATAAATTATGTATTTTCATAAACTTTTAACGAAAAGGCATCTTCAAATTACAGGAGTTTGTAATGCAAATAAAATAAACGAAATTACCATAGCGAGTGTTGCTCAAACAATGTGGACTGAAATAAAAAAGAAATTTTAAATAAATAAGAAAATATTTTTTCAATAAAGTAAAAAATTTTCTAATTTATTTACAATTTTTTGAACATTTTTTCCTTATAGCTAGATTTTAGAAAAATATTTTTCTCCGAAACCGTCTTAGCAATTTCCAAACAGCCCCAAGGGCCGGCAGCAGAAAGCTCTTTAATCAGGCAAAACAGACAGGGATCTGGTCCCCCCATAGGGACGCCTTAAAATCTTTTAAGAAGCTAACCAGGAGAGCCAAAAGGGAATCCTGGAAAAACTTCACAAGCAATATTGAGGAAGTCTTGGAGGCAAATCGCCTACGTAAGGTCCTCTCCAAAAACCCTACTCAGCTGTATTCGTACAGCTGATGGAAAATGGGCCTCATCTAGTGCCGAAATCCTGGATACCTTGGTCACGGCCCACTTTCCGGGCTGCACCTCTCAACCATACCTACTGACTTGGGTCAGAGCCGTCGCGGCCCTTGGACCACATAGTCAACAAAAAAGGAGTTAACTGGGCAATCAGGTCCTTCAAACCCTTCAAATCTCCGGGACTAGATGGTATATTCCCCGCCGAACTACAAGCAGCGAGCGATCTTATAAGTCCGCTGCTAACTCAAATCTACAAGGCATGCCTCAACCTGGCCTATATGCCCACGGAATGGACCAAGGCAAAGATAGTCTTTATACCGAAAGGAGGCAGGATATCCTGCAATAACCCAAAGGATCTCAGACCTATAAGTCTGACCTCTTTCCTCCTAAAAATTCTAGAAAGATTGCTAGATGCCTACATTAGGCGAACGTAGAGACGGTTCTACACGCTATCACCTCTGGGATAGAGAAGGGACTTGCTTTCAAGGAGTTTACGCTCGGCATTTTTCTTGACATAGAAGGGGCTTTTAACAACGTTCTTCTAACAGCGGTAACGAACTCCCTGCGTTTGCTGGGAGTGGAGGCTCTGGTGGAGTTCGTTGAACCCCTTCTACAAAGAAGAACCATTATTTCCGAAATGGGCAATTCTTCACTTACAAGGTATGCCAACAGAGGAACCCCCCAAGGGGTGTTCTCTCTCCTCTACTTTGGAACCTGACGGTGAACACTCTTTTATCTAGACTTAAGCACACCGGCTGCCAGGTCATTGCCTATGCAGACGACACAGCCCTGACGGCTACTGGCAAGCATCCGTCGGTGCTTAGCGAACTCTTGCAAAATGCGCTGAATCTAACAAAAACCTGGTCGAGGAATGTGGACTAAGCATCAGCAGTGAAAAAACTGAGATGGTGCTCCTCACCCGCAGACGCAATATACCAGATTTCACCGCCCCATCGCTGAATGGGAGGGTGATCAAACTCTCTACCGAGGTTAAATACCTTGGCGTAATTCTTGACAAAAGGCTGGACTGGAGGCGTAATATGGAGGAACACTCCGGGAAAGCCACAATGGCGCTCTACGCCTGTAGGTCGGCAATCGGAAAAAAGTGGGGTCTTCAGCCCCACATTGTCCACTGGATCTACACGGCAGTGGTGCGACCTATACTTTTCTACGCTGGAATCTAACAAAACCAAAGCCACAAAGGTGCAACGGATGGCAGCAATGCTTATTAGCGGTGCCCTCCCCTCCACTCCCACCAAGGCTCTTGAAACCATACTGTTTCTTCTTCCCACTGACCTGTATGGGAAATTTACTGCCAGTTGCAACGCAGCTAGGCTCAACGCACCAGAACCCTGGAGGGCCTGCAGGTTTGGGCATACCCAAATCCTAAAGCAACTCCCCAACTCTTACTTAAAGCTGGACCACGCAAGACCAATGCCTTGCTGGGATAACAAGTTCGAAACGTGGATCCCAGAGAGGAGCGAGTGGAAAAATTGCGTGGAACCGGGAAGTTAAGAAATCTCCGTTTTCACGGACGGCTCTAAACTAGACAACAAAGTTGGCAGTGGAATCTTCTCAAGTAAGCTCGACTTTAATATGAGGTTACGCCTTCCAGACCACTGCGGCGTATTTCAGGCTGAGCTTATAGCTATCTGGGAAGCTGCTCGCTATCTGACTAACCTGCCAGTGACTAACTCTATCTCCATCCGACAGTCAAGCTGCCATAAAATCCCTGCAAAGTAGTAAGACGTCGTCACTAGTGGCGATTAAGTGCAGGGAAGCTCTAAATAAGAAATCCGATAAGTGCAGCCTGAGTATAATATGGGTACCAGGCCATAGTTTTGTATCGGGTAACTGCGCTGCCGATGAGCTAGCAAGGAAGGGCACCTATCTACATACAATCACCTCCGGCAGCCATGATGGGCCATGGAGCCGACTTGCAGAACGTCCAGGCAAATTTGGCCCAAACTTAACGAAAAAAGGTCGCAATCGGTAATTCATCTGAATCGCATATTCATTAGCCCACTAGTGGGCCTTCTTACAGGACACTGTTTTATGGGAACCCATGGCGCTCTCCAGGGCCTGTATACAAATGACTTCTGCCGCAGCTGCAGGGACGAGGAGGAAATAGAAAGTGTAGAACACTATCTATGCCACTGTCCCGCTCTGTCGAACACCAGGTACCGATGTCTCCGCAAACACTCCTTTGGATGCCTCGCGGAGCTAGAATCTGCAAATATAGATGATATTCTGCGCTACATCAGACAAACGCGCTGGTTTAGCTTCATGGGTGTATGAACTCCGGCCCTAAACACATGGAATCTTGGGATCCGTCTGTCTGTCATCTCCATATAGAGTTGCAACGTATACGTTGTACTTTGTATGGGGGTGACGGGCGGACGGATCCTTTCAAGGTTTTTATGTGTTTTGGGGCCTCGACCCGTCCCAGCGGAGCGGTCGTATCTCGGAAGGTTTCTTACAAAACTTTTTGGGGGATGCGACCGTTCTGCTGGGTTAGGTCGATCTACAGAAAGGGAAATCAGGGCTCTTTTCGTGGTATCACAACGGACCAAACTAAGACCCACGTGAGCCTCCGCCTGGACTGCGGAGGCAGCCACTTTAACATAACATAACATAAGGGCCGGAACAAAGGGGATAAGCGAAACCTAATTACTCATGCACATAGCGTGGCAAACGGGGCAGTTTTTTTGTTCGTTTTGGCGATAGCAGGTTCATGTAGAACGGGTACACTTTTATCACAATTTAACAGTGTTCTGTGCAAGGGTGTAAATATGTTCAACGTGCAAATGTACATTTTTTTTCGATGAAACGAAACCAGCATTAGTGCCATGTAAAATTGTTGTTTAGTTGAAGCGCGTATGTTATTTAAATCTCCATCTTAACATTGTGGAAATTCAAATGTGCTGTTTTTTATGATGTATTCAAGGGTTGCAGGAGGGAAGTTACCAAGGCCATAAAGTTGCAAAAGCTCAAATATTATGAGAATAAATTTAGCACAGCGGTGGGGTCAAAGAAAACGTGGAAACATATTCGTGACATTGGCATTGGCAAAAAAATTAATAACACGTCAGTCGACGTAGATGCAAATGATCTAAATAAGCGATTTGTTGAGTCATCCAGTTGCGATAGTGATGTTTGCTATGAGAGATACAGTCAACGCTTGAGTGAAATGTTACCAGGATTTTCATTTTCGAATATCGACGATTATGTAGTCGTTGAGTCTGTCCTTCGAGTGAAATCCAATGCCACAGGCCTAGACGGAGTTCATCCTAAATTCTTTAAATGTCTTCTTCCAAAAATTTTACCGTATGTTACTTTTGCCTTAAACACTATTTTGAGCACGTCTGTCTTCCCTGACTGTTGGAAAGTAGCTAAAATTATACCACTCAAGAAGTCCAACGGTGATTATCGACCCATCGCAATATTGCCATTCTTATCGAAGGTCCTCGAACGAATAATGCATTCTCAGATTAATGTCTTTCTCTATCGCAACGCTCTTGTGCATCGAAACCAATCTGGCTTTAGAAACGGCAGAAGCTGTACGACTGCCCTAATCGAAGTTTCGGAGGATATCAGGCTCAGCATGGATAAAAACTTTATTACTTTCCTAACGCTTTTGGATCATTCGAAAGCCTTTGATACTGTTAACCATTCTCTTTTAGGGCTAAAGCTGAAAAATTGGTTCAATTTCTCTCCGCCAGCATTGCGCTTAATTATGTCATACTTAAGTCATCGATCGCAAGCTGTCTCCACCGGAGACAGCATATCGAATTATTTATCATTAACCAGAGGCGTTCCTCAAGGTTCGATTCTAGGCCCACTGTTGTTTGTCTTATATATTAATGACCTTCCACGCGTGTTAAAGTACTGCAACATTCATATATATGCAGATGATGTGCAATTATATGTCAGTTGTCCTTTGGATTCTGTGGATAGTTGTATCAATAATCTTAACAAAGACTTAGAAAATGTGAACAAATGGGCAAGTGGTAATGGCTTACTTATAAATCCAAACAAATCAAAGTGTATAGCCATCTACAAGAAGACACTTACACTAGATAGCTTTAATGAAGTAAAACTTAACAATTCTACCATCAAATTTGTTAACACTGCCAAGAATCTAGGTATGATTTTTAACAGAACTTTGACATGGAATAACCACATTTATAGTGCAATAGGCAGGGTGTATAGCATGCTTCGCTCACTCTGGACCACCCAGCATTTTACTCCAGTAAAAATCCGACTACTTTTAGCTAAAACTTATCTTTTACCAATTTTGTTATACGGATGTGAATTGTATGCCAATTGTGACAGTATATGCCGAAGGAAACTTAACGTCCTTTACAACAATATTGCTAGGTATGTCTATGGCGTAAAGCGTTATGAACACATATCTACTTTCTCTAAACAAATTACATCAATTACATTTGATAATTTACTCAAGCTAAAGTGCCTTATTCTTATACACAAGATTATTATATCCCAAGAACCTGTATATCTTATGGAACGCCTTCAATTTGCTAGATCACGTCGATCGATTAACCTAATTTCTATGAAGTACACCTGTCTTATAACCGAGCGTCAATTTTTTGTATCTGTTGTTCGCCTTTGGAACGCATTGCCTCAGAGTCTGAAGAGCATAAGTAATACACTGCGCTTCAAAAATAAGCTCCTACATTACTTTAGTCAATAAAGTGGAAATCAAACACTCTCCCCCTTTTCCTCCTTTCTTATTCCAAACCTTTCTTCCAGCTTTATTCCCGCGTTATCTACCTTAATGTTTGTTATGTTTTCATATAATGTTACTCTTAAGTTTATTATAAGTTCAAGCACTGTAAAATAACCTATGGTTGTGTGTTTGCTAAATAAAGATATGATATGAGACAGCAGAAGGAGTCCATACTAAGATACCAATATAACTTTTATAGGGATCTATCTTTAAATGTTCATATAGCATTAGCGAAAGTTTGATCTAAATGAAGTTAACTCAAGCATCTGAATTTTCCAAGGTATGAATATTAGTTACCGCACTCTCCAATTCAATAGCCACCGACCTGTATACTCGATTAATTAATAGATTCACTAATCCACAGAAAAGGACTGTGGAAAATTAAAAATGCTATTTGCTATTATCGCTGCTTCAATCTAGGTGTGGGGTATGTATGTACACTAGGGTGGTCCTTATTTGTATGGCGACGATTTTATGATCAGATTTCCAAAGGCTCAACCTCTAAATCGATAGTAATATAGCCGAAGATATCAAAAAAATGTATCCCGATTGGAGATAGTTTAGGCGTGACGCAGGGGGCAAAGTTCAGATTGCTCTATGGAGACTCAAAAAATAAAAGTGATTTTTCTTTTTATCTAATACTCGAAATCGGTAGCAGTATGGCCGGAGATATCACATGCAAAATCTGGTCCGGATTGGAAACGCCTAAGGCGTGTCGCAGGGGGGCTAAAGTTCAGACTATCCCCTGCGATACCCTTAAGTGTTTCCAATCGGAACCAAATTTTGTATGTGATATCTCCCACGACAGTCCTATCGATTCCAAGTACTAGAAAAAAATAATAATTTAAATTTTTCGAGTCTCCATGGTCCAATCATTTCGTCCGCCTACTATTAGAGTAACAGAAGCGTTTTCATTTTTTGGGAGCGAAAGTAGTTTTTCTAGGAAGATAGACGAACTTTTCAATATGTCCGATTCAGAGCACGAGGGGGCAGTTGGAGGAACAGGCCCCGGGACTATCTCTGTTGTTAATGTTGTTGTTAAGACAAAAATACTTCTCGAAGAATTTGGGGAGTGATGTCGAAATTGACAGTCCTTGGCCGAATATGAACACGGTATGCTCCGGTACTCCCCAACTGTCTCGGTAGTGATTTGGTATGACCATTGGAGCCTTCTAGGTCATACCATCCCTCCATCCGTAAGGAAGGAGAAGATGGGTAATGAGAGGTGAGAGACATCATATCCATAGATCAACCATCGAGTTAGCACGTTATTACCTATTGCATATTAGCCGCCCTTGAGAACGGTATGCCTACCTCGGGCATATTCTAAACCCCTAACCCGCAGGGGCGCAAGGAGCTATTATAGGGCCAGGTTGCTGAGGGTGCGGATCAGCGGCAAGGCGGACCGAGTTCAACGGCCATCAGCATAAATCAGCTGAGCCATATGATAGCGATGATGGCGCAACTCGAAGTTATCTACCAATTCACGATGTCACTTCCTATAAAAAAAAAAAAATTCGTAAATTCCAATAACAGTTTGTTTTTCTTATTGAGGATCTTTTATTCTTCCTTTTCAGCCAAAGTCAGAGCCGAATATAAAATACCAGCCGAATAGGCCGAATACCGAAGCTTGGGCGAACCTTCAGTTGGACACCATTTTTCTTTTGGCCCACCCTAATATGTATAATCATTTATATACTCACTTAACAATATTCGGATGGTCTGACGCATTTAGGTGTTTCAATGTTGCGATCTCACGTAGCGTTGACATGGGAACCCCATTATCTGTTATGGGGATACGAACTTTTTTGATGGCGACAATCTTTCCGGACTGATTATCCCTGGCGCGGTATACGGTACCGTATGCACCTGTTGTTAGTTGGTTACATAGTTAACGAAGTAATCCAAAAAGGAAAGAAAAGAAATAAATAAATTTTTTATAAGTTAATACAAAAAAGTAATAAGTACATAATTACATAGAAAAAAAAGTAACAAATATGTGGAGAACCCCGAAAACACAGGGATTTTCCATATAGCCGGGTCCCGAAATTGACTTTTAACGAAACGGGTTTTTAATACTGGTCTAAGTGGGCGGCAGCCACTCGAACCTAACATAAACTGACGGCGATATATCTGTGGTCATAAGCAATAATAGCCTAAGTCGACTTAAGAAATTAGACCAGTTGAAATTTTTGCTGGTGATTTTGAAAAGCAACATCGAGACATTTTTCAAGACTTTCATTGGTCTTTTTTTACTTTCTTTACATACAATTAAATCCAAAACGTCTGCCTTAGTTATAAAACAGTTTTGTTACAAAAATTCACCAGCAAAAATTTCAAATGGTCTAATTTCTTAAGTCGACTTAGGCTGTATTGCTTGTGACCACAGATATATTAGACTGGGACAAAATTCAGTATCAGCCAAAACGTGTTCCAAATTTGAACAAAAACCTTGAACCGGCCCTGTGAAAATGTGACATTTCATTTTATGAAAATATTTTTTGATTCACACGTATACTACTACAATCACAAAAATTATATGCTCTGTCTCCCTTTGATGGTGAGCTGAAAACTCATTGCGAGTACATTGTACTAGCAATATAGAAGTATTATATATATGATAAGGGGATGTCAATTTACGAAAGTAAGCATGACATAAATAACTACCAATAAGTCGGCGTAGATTATAATTGACCGTCGAAAAATCTATAGGTGTATTCACCACAATAAATACCAAAATGTTACTTTGCTGTCAAATAAACCATTTTCATCCATATGGTTTCTTCAATGCATTGTCTAGGGGCCCCGACAGGATTTTTGCCTATGGCCCCCGAAGGTGTTAATCCGGCCCTCTATAAAACAAGTAAGTAACACAGTGCTACAAAAAAAGAAGTGAATATAAAGCGACCTAGTAGAGATTGTTCATCTGGTCGAAATATACACGAAACACCGTTTGAAAAATTTGTAACCAGGGACGGAAAATAAAAGTTTTTTTTTTTTCGATCTCTTAAAAATCCGGGGTTAGATATTGTTCCTGTAGAAAATTATTAAGTTTTTTGTCATCCCAGGACTTTCAGGATCAAAATCCTGGCCGCAATTAATTTGCATGGCTTTTTTGAAAAAAGTCCGATAATAACTTAAAAATCCGGACTTTTATTTTTTCTCGCCAGCAATAAAAGTTATCTTTGTCCTTTTATTTTTTAAGGACAGAATAAAAGTCCTCTTAAATATCTTCCGAACCGCTTATCCAAATTAAATAAATTTGATATCATATGAAAGAGGAAGATATTTGAGAGGACTTTTATTCTGACCTTAAAAAATAAAAGGACAAAGATAACTTTTATTGCTCGCAAGAAAAAATAAAAGTCCGGGTTGTCCGACTATTTTTGTCCGGATAAGAGTAAAAGTCCAGAAATAGCTTTTTTCTCTGGATTTTATTTTAAAAGGAATAAAAGTCGCGGCGCCTGTTTGTAACATCCCAAAAATCTGGTTTTAGGGTCCAAAAAAACGTTTTTTTGCAGTTTTTTGTAAAAAAAAATTCATTAAAAAACAAATTTTCAACCGATTTCAAAACTTTCAACGGTTTAAGATAGAGAAATGTTGAGACTTTCGAATCATATCTGTATAGTTTTTTGTCCATTCGAAAAGAGTATGACATGTTTTTCACGCGAAAAGTGGTATTTTTTTAAAAACTTTTCCGTTTTTGACGTAATTTTTTTTTGCACTAATTAATTGGCAATGAATGATATTTTTTGGGCATATATCCTCGATAGGAAATCACTACTTAGTTATACCATACTTTTTGTTTTTTGGAAAGGACTTCAAGCTTTCAAGTTATGCAGCATAATCTAAAAACTAATATTTTGGTCTCAAACGCTCAAACTGGGTACTGTGTGTAATGAGGCGGGTGGATTTCAAAATCGCTCAAGAGACAAGGAAAATCGTATCTTAGGGATCAAAATAAGATACTTTGCCCAAGGAAGCATACCTCTAAAACGAATTTTGATGTCCCGACTCCAAACCCGTTTAGAATTTTGAAATCGGCGAAAATTAGTTTTTTCAAGCATTTTTGTTACGAAAAAAAAACCGCTTTTTGACCTTAAAATGGCACTTAATGAGCACCTTTCGAGCACCTAATTTTTGCATAATCACTTTTGATGTAGCTATCACCCTTCACTGTTAACGCATAGTGTTCTGCTAGCTTAAAGCTTAAGCTGGCAGAACATATCACTTTTGATGTAGCTATCACCCTTCACTGTTAGCGCATCGTGTTCTGCTAGTTTAAGGCTTAAGCCATTTTTTGATTTTTTTAAAAGTAAAGTAGTCCATGATACTAAATGAATAAATTTTGCACTTAATTTATTTGTCTCGATGAGATATACATATAAGACTGCATATCAGTTTATTCAAAAAAATGTCGGTTTGTTATAAGTTTTTGACATTAAAGTCGGTGAACACAAATATGTCTATCAGTTTCCAAGGAATCAGTCATATATATAATTAATCCGTATTAATGAATGAATGTTATATATATGTAGAAATAATAAAACCAAAAATACTGAATTCAATCAATTATTTTAACTTAACGAAACAAAAATAAACAAACAAAAAATCACAAAAAAATCCAATAGTTGAAACTTGAAGCGAGATCTCCCTAAACAATGAATGAAAGATTCCTCCGTTTAGCATGATTTTAGAGTAATAGGGGAGATTTTTTTCATTGTATGCTCCAATATTACTCTTAGTGGACCAGAAGGAGAGATCTCCTCAAGCGATGAATGAGGGAGTGCTCTACTGTTGCTGTCCACCCCTAGTAAAAAAGTTATTTCGAAAAAAAAAATCCGGTGTGAAGTTGGCACCTCCATGTCGGAATTTTAAAAAAACCAAATGTCATTCGTTTGTCTATGTTTGTCCAGGGAAAATTTTCGTGTGTCCACCCCTAGTAAAAAAGTTATTTCAAAACAAGTAAGGACGTCTAAGTTCGGGTGAACCGAACACTATATACCCAGCGGTAATTTTCGGAACGGGATAACAAAGATATAGGCCCAGGAGGATTTACCTAAAGTTTTTACTGTCTTAGCTATTTACCTTACCGAATTATGTCAATTTATGTGATTTTCGAAATTTTCCATATCGAAAGTGGGCGTGGTCGGGAAGAGATCTCGTCCAATTTCATGAGTCTGAAGTAATAAGTGTAAAAGTTTTGACCAGTCGAATATTCCAAATGCCTTCCTTAAAGGTGGGCGTTGCCACGCCCACATCTAAAAATTTATCAAAAATCATAATAGATTGATTGAGGTGTTCATCCTACCAGCCTATATCATTTTAGCCATTTTCGTTACCGAATATGCCAATTTATTAGATTTTCGAAATGTTCCATATCGAAAGTGGGCGTGGTCGGAAAGCGATTTCGTCCAATTACATCAGGTATGCTCCCTATTATGCTAGTATACCTTGTACCAATTTCATCGTTCTACCGTAATCAGTTTAAAAGTTATGACCCGTGAAATTTTCAAATATGCCTCCCTGAAAAGTGGGCGATGCCACGCCTACTTTAAAAAATTTATCAAAAAAAAATCATAATAGAATGACTACGAGATTCATCCTACCAAACTATATCATTTTAGCCATTTCCGTTACCGAAGTATGTCAATTTATGTGATTTTCGAAATTTTCGATATCGAAAGTGGGCGTGATTGGAGAGCGATTTTTTCCCGTTTCATCAGGTATACTCCCAACGATACTAGTATGCTTTGTGCCAAATATCATCGTTCTACCCTGATCAGTTTAAAAATTACGACCAGTCGAATTTTCAAAAATGTCGCCCTAAAAGTGGGCGGACCTCGCCCACTTTACAAAATTTGTAAAAAAAATCATTATATTATAACCAGGGGGATTCACCTATAAAATTATATCGTTTTAGCCATTTCTGTTACCGCATTATGTCAATTTAAGTGATTTTAGAAATTTTCGATATCGAAAGTGGGCGTGGTTGGAGGGCGATTTTATCCAATTTCATCAGGTATACTCCCAACGATACTAGTATGCTTTGCGCCAAATTCCATCATTCTATCGTAATCAGTTCAAAAGTTACGCCCAGTCGAATTTTCAAAAATGCCCCCCTTAAAAGTGGGAGGTGCCACGCCCACTATAAAATTTTTTTGGAAATATCATAAAGGAATGACCAAGGGGGTTCATCTATAAAATTATATCATTTTAGCCATTTCAGCTGCCGAGATATGCCAATTTGTGTGATTTTCGAAATTTTCGATATCGAAAGCGGGCGTGGTTGGAGGGCGATTTTATCCAATTTCATCAGGTATACTCCCAACGATACTAGTATGCTTTGTGCCAAATTCCATCATTCTATCGTAATCAGTTCAAAAGTTACGCCCAGTCGAATTTTCAAAAAGGCCCCCCTTAAAAGTGGGAGGTGCCACGCCCACTATAAAATTTTTTTGGAAATATCATAAAAGAATGACCAGGGGGGTTCATCTATAAAATTATATCATTTTAGCCATTTCAGCTGCCGAGATATGCCAATTTGTGTGATTTTCGAAATTTTCGATATCGAAAGCGGGCGTGGTTGGAGGGCGATTTTATCCAATTTCATCAGGTATACTCCCAACGATACTAGTATGCTTTGTGCCAAATTCCATCATTCTATCGTAATCAGTTTAAAAGTTACGCCCAGTCGAATTTTCAAAAATTCCCCTTAAAAGTGGGCGGTGCCACGCCCACTATAAAATTTTTTTGGAAAAATCATAAAAGAATGACCAGGGGGGTTCATCTATAAAATTATATCATTTTAGCCATTTCAGCTGCCGAGATATGCCAATTTGTGTGATTTTCGAAATTTTCGATATCGAAAGCGGGCGTGGTTGGAGGGCGATTTTATCCAATTTCATCAGGTATACTCCCAACGATACTAGTATGCTTTGTGCCAAATTCCATCATTCTATCGTTATCAGTTTAAAAGTTACGCCCAGTCGAATTTTCAAAAATGCCCCCCTTAAAAGTGGGCGGTGCCACGCCCACTATAAAAATTTTTTGGAAAAATCATAAAAGAATGACCAGGGGGGCTCATCTATAAAATTATATCATTTTAGCCATTTCAGCTGCCGAGATATGCCAATTTGTGTGATTTTCGAAATTTTCGATATCGAAAGTGGGCGTGGTTGGAGGGCGATTTTATCCAATTTCATCAGGTATACTCCCAACGATACTAGTATGCTTTGTGCCAAATTCCATCATTCTATCGTAATCAGTTCAAAAGTTACGCCCAGTCGAATTTTCAAAAATGCCCCCCTTAAAAGTGGGAGGTGCCACGCCCACTATAAAATTTTTTTGGAAATATCATAAAGGAATGACCAGGGGGGTTCATCTATAAAATTATATCATTTTAGCCATTTCAGCTGCCGAGATATGCCAATTTGTGTGATTTTCGAAATTTTCGATATCGAAAAAGGGGGAGTGGTTATCATCCGATTTCGCCCATTTTCAATAGCAACCTACCTTGGCCAAAAGGTAACCTGTATACAAAATTACATGCAAATATCTCAATTTTTACTCAAGTTATCATGTACACAGACGGACGGACGGACATGCCTAAATCAACTCCTCTTTTAATCCTAAGAACTTTCATATATGGAACTCTATATCTATCTCGATTATTTTGTGCCGTTACAAACAGCCGTTATGTGAACAAAATTAATATACCCTTGTACTACTACTAGTACACTGGGTATAAAAAAGTTTATATTAAAAACCCATAAAATTTGATTTTTAAAGTTTTTTTTTGGCTTAATCGTTTGTCCACCGTTTGACCATGATTGTCCAACAAAAATTTTCGATTGTCCACCTTTTGTTCAAAAGTTATTTAAAAAAACAAAAAAGTTTGTGAAGTTGGCACCTCCATCTCTGAATAGTTAATTAAAAAAACTAAAAGTCATTCGTTTGTCCATCGTTTGTCCAGGAAAAATTTTCGTTTGTCCACCCTTAGTAAAAAAGTTATTACAAAAAAGTTTTTATTGAAAAAACAAAAATGTTGACTTTTGAAGTTTTTTTTTTTGGTTAATCGTTTGTCCACCGTTTGTCCAGGATTGTCCAACAAAAATTTTCGTGTGTACCCTTTGTTCAGAAGTTATTTAAAAAAAAAAATTTTTTTGTGAAGTTGGCACCTCCATCTCTGCATAATTAAAAAAACTAAATGTCATTCGTTAGTCCATCGTTTGTCCACGTTTGTCCAGGAAAAATTCTCGTTTGTCCACCCTTAGTAAAAAAGTTATTCCAAAAAAAAGTTTTTATTGAAAAAACAAAAATTTTGATTTTTGAAGTTTTTTTTTTGCTTAATCGTTTGTCCACCGTTTGTCCCAACAAAAAGTTTCGTTTGTCCACCCTTTGTTCAAAAGTTATTTAAAACAAAAAATTTTTTGTGAAGTTGGCACCTCCATCCTCCATTGAAAATGCAAAAATGTTGACTTTTGAAGTTTTTTTTTGCTTAATCGTTTGTCCACCGTTTGTCCCAACAAAAAGTTTCGTTTGTTGTTGTTGTTGTTAACAATGCATTGCCCTGTCTAGAGTGTATGATCATTCCGAAGATCTTCATCAAGCTCTTCTAAGGGGAGTCCAAGGAAACGTGCAGTTTCAACAGGGTTTGTCCAGAGGGACAGAGGGGTTAGAAGAGTAGGTTCAAATGAACAATTGAAGAGATGTAGAGTATCATGGGGGGTCCTACCACATGCAGGGCATGTGTTTGAGATTGTGTCATTAAGTCTGGACAAGTAGGAGTTTAACCTTACACTATATCCAGACCTAAGCTGTGCCAAGGTAACTCTTGTCTCCCTTGGTAAGGTGCGTTCTTCTTCAGCAATATCCGGTGGAGGACTGTTCAGAACGGGGTTCACAGGTAGAGATCCGACAAAAGTATCTACCGACTCGGTGTGGATGTCGGTTAGAGCCCGCTTATGATTCTGCAGATCAAACGGCAAGGTAATATGATGCCGGATCTCATCATAATGTTTACGGAGATGTTTCCTTATGTCTCTCGGGGGCGGATCTATGTCCAAAAGATGACGGTTTGGATGTGCTGGCTTGTGGCAGTTCAGAAGGAATTGCTTGCTCAGCATTTCCGCATGCTCTTTTACATTGAGCAGTTTTGCCTCCTGATGGAGGTGAGACTCGGAAGACATGAGGAGACATCCCGTAGCAGTTCTGATGGCAGTATTTTGGCAGACTTGTAACTTCGTCCAGTTGGTGTTATGTACATTAGGCGACCATATGGGTGCAGCATAGTCAAAGACTGGTCGGCCAATGGCCTTATATGTAGTCAGCAACGTTTCTTTGTCTTTTCCCCAAGTACTGCCGGCAAGTGACTTGAGGATCTTGTTGCGACCACGTACCTTTGAGACCATTGCAGACACATGACCAGCAAATGAGAAAGTATTATCCATTGTCATCCCTAATAACTTTGGGTGGCTGACAGTTGGTAGCTTAGTGCCGTCAACGAAAATGTCTAATTCATTTCTCACCTGGTGCGTCCACGTCGTAAAAAGCGTCGCCGTTGATTTAGTCGGAGATATCGTCAGATCTCGCTCCGTGAAAAACCTGGAAAGGTCGCAGAGGTAACCATTGATTTTATTACAGAGTTCATCAGTATAGGGGCCCTTCCCCGTCGCCATTATTGTACAGTCGTCGGCATAAGAAACGACGGAGACACCCTCTGGTGGTGTGGGCATCTTCGATAGATAGAAATTAAACAGTGTCGGGGATAGGACACCACCCTGTGGCACCCCCTGTCTAATTCGTCTTGGTTTTGATGTTGTGTTTCTAAAGTTGACCGTCTCTTTAACCCATCAGGTATTTGTGTTTCTAATAGATCTTGTATGAGAGTGGCATGGTTGACTGTGTCAAAAGCTTTCGACAAGTCAAGTGCCACTAACACAGTCCTGTGATTTGGTTGGTTTTGATTTAGACCGCTATTTATTTGCGTTGTAATGGCATTGAGTGCGGTGGTGGTGCTGTGCAGCTTACGGAAGACATGTTGATGATTAGCCAGGTGCAGATTTGCGGTGTAATACGGGAGCAAAATGGACTCTAGCGTCTTCACTACCGGCGACAAAAGTGATATAGGGCGATATGAATCGCCTATGTTTGCCGGCTTTCTAGGTTTTAATAATGGAACCACTCTCGCCTTTTTCCATATTTCAGGAATGACGAAAGTGGTCAGTGAAAGATTGAATAGAGCCGCTAAGTATTTGTGTCCCTCCTGGCCTAGATGTTTCAGCATCTTCATGGCAATGCCGTCGGGGCCGATGGATTTTGAGGGCTTAGCCTGTCTGTTGGCTTCCTTGACCTCTGAGGCAGTGATGACAATGGGCGTGTTTTGGTTTTTGTATTTACGCGCCTGTCGCATGGTTCTACGTTTAGCTCTATCGGGTGGGGAATGTAGTACAAATTGTCTACATAAGGAGTTCGCACATCCCCTAGGGTCCTTCTTCACCCTGTCACCGAAAGTAATATCTACTTTATCCTTGTGTTGTGTTGGATTAGATAGAGCTTTGACCGTAGTCCATAATTTGCCAACACCGGCAGAGTGGTTGCATTGCTCTAGGTGTTGTTTCCATTTGGCCAGTTTGTGTTTATCGACCAACATACGAATTTCCGCGTTGAGATCCCTTATACGGGGGTCTGCGGGATTGAGACTTCGCACTTCATCTCTTTCTCTAGCCATGGCCGCTGCCTCCGCGGGGAAATTTGGTCTTATTCGGGATATTCGACCCGCAGGAATGAAGCGTCTAGAGGCCAAGTCAATGATGTTGCGGAAGTCTCGTTCGCCTTTGCGTACGTCCGTAGGAATGGATAGAGCAGCCAAGGATTCGTCCGTATATGTCTGAAAACTATCCCAGTCCGCCTTGGTAAAGTTGATGTATGTACCATGCTCAGGTGTTATAAAGTCCGTCGGTCGTTCGATGGTAATGACTATTGGGACATGGTCAGACGCCAACGTGAGTATGGGTCGCCAATTGGTGTTGTTCAATAGTCCTGCACTTACGATAGAAATATCTGGCGAACTATAGCAGTTACCCGATACTCTCGTTGGGGCGTCTCCGTTCAATGTACAGAAAGCCGTATCATCTATTTGTTCTGCGAGTACATGCCCCCTATTGTCTGCTGGCAAGTTTGAGTGCCACATGTCGTGGTGCGCATTGAAGTCGCCCAGGATCACGCGGTTATCTCCTCGTAGTAGCAAGCTAATATCGGGGTGATAACCGGTGGGGCAACTTGAGACAGGGGGTATGTAGATGTTAATGATTTGCAGATCGACATCTCCTGTGCGGATGGTAATACCTTGGCTTTCTAAGATATCATCCGTTCCTTCGATGTCGGTATCAAATAGATGATACTGTACAGAGTTGTGCGTTATGAACGCTAGACCACCTCCCAGACCTCCTGTTACTCTATGACGGTCTTTCCGGTGAATGTTATATCCGCCATAGGTAATGAGGTCCGACCTTGGACTGAGCTTGGTTTCTTGGATTGCGGCAAGTTTAATGTCATATTGCGTCATCAAATTAGTTATCTCTGCGATCTTACCAGTTAATCCGTTACAGTTGTGCTGTAAGATTTGGAAGTGCGCCGGTGGGGTCGATGTCGAGTTAACCATAGGCGTGAGAGACGGATGTGTTCGCCCAGGTGTTGGTAGGCGAAGACCAAGGCTGTGCCTCAGCCTATTTAGCTGTGGACCTGGTGTAACCGGGTTGGCTGGCGTCGTAGGTTGAGGCGTGTTACAGCATGGTGCGATGGACGCATCCGTCCAAAGATTCCTGTTAGCGAGCCCAGAGCATAGATGTACGTGGCATTGGCCTAAGCAGTTATTGCATTTGACCGATGACGCGAGCGTGTATAATCTTTGCCGACAAACAGTACACGTCGAGACAGGTGCGAGAAGATGTTGATCCTGACTCACGTGAGAAATTAAACGGGAGGGGGGGTGTGACGTAGAAACAGAAAGAGACTGGTGCTCGGAGTTGCTCATGTCTAAACTGCTCCGGTGGGAGCAAGAGTGTTGAGCTGCTGCGCGTGATGTTGACGCCATAAGGCACGAGCAACAGTCTGGAATTTGTGTGGCGGGTATAGCAGAAATGCTGCTAGTCGTTAAGACATTATTATTATTATTATTATTAGTATTGCTACTAGAAGGTGGCGGTAGGGGTGCGCTTGAACGGCGCTTACCGCGGGACGCCCGACGGCGCAAACAACAAGGGGCCACGAAAGTACTAAAGAAAGTACGGGGTCTGTGGATGTTAAGGTTAAGCCCTGAACATCCAGATTTATGGAGCCATCTCTTACACGAGAAGCATTGCACAGAATGCGACCGTTTAATATATATTTTTTTGCAACAGACACTGCATATCCATTCTTTTGGTCCGGGGTTCGGCTCAACGCCCGCCCGTACCAAAAGAATATCTTGCAGCCCTGCTGCAAGGGGGGAGGATGATAGTTTCGGAATGGGACAAAACATACTAAATAGGGTTACATTGAAAGTGACAGTCCTTGGCCGAGGTAAAACCCCGTGTGGTTCCACTGCGCAGAGATCCATGGCGATGTCCTGGGTTTTCTGCTCTGAGAAGTGACTGTACATAGGGAACCAAAAAAAAAAAAAAAAGTTTCGTTTGTCCACCCTTTGTTCAAAAGTTATTTAAAACAAAAAATTTTTTGTGAAGTTGGCACCTCCATCTCTGAATAATTAAAAAGGTATTAGTTTCCTTTAGGGGTCAACTGCTAATAAATTAGCTAAAATTATGTGATATAGCTCGAAAGACGGGGTTCGGCCTCAGGATCACGAATCCGGAAGCGCTTTTTTAATTTTTTGTTTTAGTGAAAAGTTATGGTCGAATAACCGAAAAATGACCCGGGTCCGATACCAAAATTGGGGCGGAATCCATGGTATTTATGTGCGAAACACTTTTTGAGTTGGCGGCCTTCGGCCGCGCTTATAAAAAATAACCCTGGGCTACGCCATCCCAAGTCCGGACGTGTGACATAACGCGCGACATTTTTTGCACGTTTTTAGGGACAGTCTAATAATATTACAACAACCACATGAAAACTTGAAACTTTGATTGCAAATGTCTCTGCAGAGAAGCAAAATATTAAAAAAGCGCTTCCGGATTCGTGATCCTGAGGCCAAAACGCGTCTTTTGAGGTATCTCCCATATTTTTAGCTAATTTATTAGGAGTTGTCCCCTAAAGGAAACTAATACCATTAAAAAAACTAAATGTCATTCGTTTGTCCATCGTTTTCCACGTTTGTCCAGGAAAAATTTTCGTTTGTCTACCCTTAGTAAAAAAGTTATTACAAAAAAAAGTTTTTATTAAAAAAACAAAAATGTTGACTTTTGAAGTTTTTTTTTGCTTAATCGTTGGTCCACCGTTTGTGCAGGATTGTCCATCAAAAATTTTTGTTTGTCCACCCTTTGTTCAAAAGTTATTTAAAAAAAAAAAAATTTTTTTGTGAAGTTGGCACCTCCATCTCTCAATAACTAAAAAAACTAAATGTCATTCGTTAGTCCATCGTTTGTCCACGTTTGTCCAGGAAAAATTTTCGTTTGTCCACCCTTAGTAAAAAGTTATTACAAAAAAAAGTTTTTATTGAAAAAACAAAAATGTTGACTTTTGAAGTTTTTTTTTGCTTAATCGTTGGTCCACCGTTTGTGCAGGATTGTCCATCAAAAATTTTTGTTTGTCCACCCTTTGTTCAAAAGTTATTTAAAAAAAAAAAAATTTTTTTGTGAAGTTGGCACCTTCATCTCTGAATAATTAAAAAAACTAAATGTCATTCGTTAGTCCATCGTTTGTCCACCGTTTGTCCAGGATTGTCCAACAAAAATTTTCGTTTGTCCACCCTTTGTTCAAAAGTTATTTAAAAAAAAAAAATTTCGTGAAGTTGGCACCTCCATCTCTCAATAACTAAAAAAACTAAATGTCATTCGTTAGTCCATCGTTTGTCCACGTTTGTCCAGGAAAAATTTTCGTTTGTCCACCCTTAGTAAAAAGTTATTACAAAAAAAAGTTTTTATTGAAAAAACAAAAATGTTGATTTTTGAAGTTTTTTTTTTTGCTTAATCGTTTGTCCAGGATTATCCAACAAAAATTTTCGTTTGTCTACCCTTTGTTCAAAAGTTATTTAAAAAAAAAAGCTACACCCCCACTTTCGAGGTTTTAAAAATTGAGCAAAAAAATTTTTTTTTTTGGGAACTATTTAGCACATAATTCCTGTGCTTTCAAATTTGAAATCCGTCGTGGGGGGGGGGGAGGGTGCTTGGTGGGAGGTGCAGCTTGACGGACCTCAGAAAACGCATTTTTAGTTTTTGAATTGATGTATATTTATATGGGATATGTAATTAAAGCAAAAAGCTTCTATCGCGATGTTGCGTGAAAGCTTAAAACCTTGGATATAACACTTTGTCAGTTGATCAAACATATTATTTCCGATATATTAGTTAACTAAAAAATTAGGTTTTTTGAGTTATGACGACGTTGCAGCAAATGAGCGATATGTTTGTATTAAGCTGTTCCTATGAACTTATTTTGCAAAAGTTTGGTTCGCCGGGCGGCATATGACAGATTTTGCTCTAAAAATAAGCTGTGCAAGATTTCACTCGAATTGGATAACTTTTAGAACTTGCACGTTGCATTTGGAAATTTTAAGAACCATATGCATTTCCGGTGCAGCAGATTATATAAAAACATTGATAGCCGTAAACTTGGTACACATTTATTACGTGAAAAAACGTACAGATTCCGATTGTGAAGAGAAAAATAAAAAAATTCGCCTCTATTCACCAGATTAAAGATCTTCTGTAACTCTAAAATCCCGCCATATAATGGGTTTCAATCAAATGACCAAATTGGGGCACAACTTGAAGCCATTTTTCGCACATTTTTCTAGTTGGGGCCATAATTTTTTTCTTACTTTTCTAAAACCAAACCAAAAGAGTTAAATAGACATACTCCATCATATTTAAAGAGAAATCTTCATAGAAAATTTGAAAATCAGCCAATGCGAAATCAGCGAAAGTCATTTTACCGACAAAGATTCTGGAGCAAGAATGATTTCGCTTTGGCTGTGTTTCCAATTTTCTATGAGGATTTCTCTTTAAATATGATGGAGTATTTCTATTTAACTCTTTTCGTTTGGTTTTAGAAAAGTTGTTAAGAAACAAGTAAGGAAGTCTAAGTTCGGGTGAAACCGAACATTACATACCCAGCTGTGCACATAAAGTGGGCGTGATCGTTCACCGATTTTTCTTATTTTCTGTGGTAGTACTCTACATAAACATAACATGCCTGGTACCTAGTTTCGTAAATCTATCTCACACCGTTCTGAAGTTGTTAGCAGTCGAATTTAAAAATTACTTGACTCATAAGTGGGCGGTGCCACGCCCACTTTCCAAAATTTTGAAAAAATTATGTAAAGAATATGAAAGTTGATGTATGTACCAAATTATATTATTATAGCGAAATCAGTTAATTAGATATGGACTTTTCAATATTTCCACCTCCTTTCAATATAACTTTTATGAAAAAGTAGGCGTGGTCGCGAAGCGATTTCGTTTATTTTCTATAGCTGAATTTACCACAACAATAGTATGTCCTCTACCAAATTTCGTTATACTAGCATAAACTGTTCTGAAGTTATTAAGAGTCAAAATTTTAAAATTTCTTCAAATATACGTGGGCGGTACCACGCCCCCTTTTCAAAATTTTTTATAAAATCGGCCTTAGAACATCTAAATCAATACATATTGCAAATTTTATCATTGTAGCTGCTTCTAATATTGAATTAACCCATTTTATACGTTTTTCGAAATTTTCGATATCGAAAAAGGGGCGTGGTTATGGTCCGATTTTACCCATTTTCAATAGCAATCTATTCTGAACCCAAATAAGTACGCATGCCAAATTTGGTGAAGATATCTCATTATTTGCTCAAGTTATCGTGTTAACGGACAGACGGACGGACGGACGGACGGACGGACGGACGGACATGGCTCAATCAAATTTTTTTTCGATCCTGATCATATTGATATATGGAAGTCTATATCTATCTCGATTCCTTTATACCTGTACAACCAACCGTTATCCTAACAAAGTTATAATACCCTGTGTACAAGTACAGCTGGGTATAAAAAAGTATGGTCACATGTATTACTTGATCATACATTTTTGGGGAATAAATTTAGTTTAAGTACGACGCAACTGCAAGACTTATCGGACTTATCGTAATCATATTTATTAAATCTATTCTTTACAGTATTTAAAATCAATTTAATAAAAAAAAGCAATTTTATGGGACTTTTGATTAAAATGAACGAATGCAAATATTGAAACTTGCTTCACCAAAACTTAATATTTTACAATTGCGTCGTTATTGAACCAGGGAATAATATACATATGTAACTACATATATACAGTTTAACCTTACCTGTTCCAATAACATTAAGTTCTTCATAATTTAGAGAATCGCTGTCTCCAGAAAGCGCCATCGAAGTCATTGTCCAATTTTCCATCCGCAACAACAAATTTTAATATTAAATGTTCACAATGCTTGAAGCATTTACTTTCATTTGGTTTTTTATTTCAACCTTTTGCACTTTCTTTTATATTAATAATCATTTTTCACAAGTTTTTTGTAAAGTTATTTTATTTTGATTAACTATTGAACACATTTTTTAGCATCTTTTAACACCAGTACATGAATTCCAGTTTTCGCTAATGCTTAATTTCTATCTCCTAACATCTCTAAATTCATTTTGCCAAATTTTAGCAACTTTTGCGATTCCAGTGAAAGAAAATCGCTATAAATCTCCATCTTTGCTTCATTTTTTGGCATATTTAAGCGATGAACGCAAAATGAATCAGATAACGTAGATCAGCTGTTTTTGACAGCTACTAAGCTAAATTTGCGATTCTGCAATTTTAGCCATCTCGTAAAATCTCCAATTTTCTCCAAAAGCTGGCAAAAAGTTGTTGCTAAAACGCAAAAAAATAGGAAAAAGGGTAGAATTATGTTGTTTTAGGCCCTAAAATTACTCAAAAACAATAAATATGTGTGATTTATAAGAAAAAATTTATATTTAATTATGTATTTGCCCATAATTTTGGAAATTGTATTTTTTTATATCCTACTAAAAGTGCAAAAAACACGTAGGAAAAAGTCGGGAGAGGAATCAAAAGTCGAGTTTCAGTCCTAGAAATCATAATCCGGAGTCAGAAAAGTAATATTATTTATCATTTAAAAGTTATAACTAAAAAACATTCTTTGTTTCCGTATAACAATTTTATAGAGAAAAACTCAATAAATAATTAAATTAAGGTGTATATATGTAACAATTTAAAATCTGTTCTTAACCGACTTTAATAAACAAACACAAATCTTTTTACCGAAAATGGAATTTATTTTGTAATTAAAAAAGTAGAGTAACGCTGAAAAGTAAGGAATTAGTAGCTAGTAACTTCGGGCGTTTCGGTTTACTTCTGGCTTTTTCTGAGTTGTAAAGGATCACACCTAAATTGACATCTTGCAGTGATGCCTGCGTGCCATCTATAGTGCAGATAACGCACTATTATCATAGCTAGGCGGCTTGTGGATCAGAATCGCAAATAAGCGTCATCTCCTAAAATTCTGAGAGTTCATTTGCTTAAGCATTTTAGCATTTACGAGATGGAGATGGATGGAGATTTCTAGAATTCGCCTGCTGATGTCCGAGCTGCTTTTTTGGAATAGGGCATCATTTAGCAGGGTTGCCAGATTTTTTAAACAAAAACCGCGATTTTGTATTGTATTTGTATTTATTTGGTAAATTTATCCTGGCACAACAATTTGATAAAATTATTTTATTCCAGAAGAAAAAGTCGCCTCAAATGGCGATAAAAAATAAGCCATGTAAAAAATTAGCGTTTTTTGTATTTTTTTTATGTGAATATTCTCATCATTTTAGGATTTTTTTTTTTTCAAAAACCTTAACATATTCTTGAAGTTGATGAAGTTGATTGATGGCTGTCATTTCAAAACATGTGTTTTTTATTTTAGGAAAGTTCAAAACTTCCACTTTTTTAATGGTTTTTAAAATAAAGCGTATCCGTTTCTTTTCTTGATTGACATCGAAACGGCTGAGAAAAACGATATCTTCATTTTTCTTTTACGCCGCACACTGGGGCCACTTATATATATGGGGAAGCTCAAAATTCTGAAATCAACTTTTTTACATCAGAATCGCTTTAAATGCACTAAAGCAGTTAATCTATAGCATCTTAACCCATTGGCGGCCATTAACGGTCATGAATTAACCCTTTGGTGACCAATTGTTTTTTAAGATCTATAACCAAGTTATTTAAATCACCATTTGTATGTCTGTACAAAAATAGCCAATGTGTATTATAAAAACCCATTAGCGGCTATGTATTAACCCATTGATAGCATATGTTTTTTCTTTAAATTCTGAAATCAACTTATTTGAATAAGAATCGAATGAAGAGGCATACAAGATTTGTAGATGTGTAGCACTTTACCCCATTCACGGCCATACTGCAACACATTGATAACTTTTTTAAACCTGAAATCAATTTGTTTGCATCAGAATCGCCATAACTAATAAAAAACTACGTTTTAACTCGTTAGTGAAATTGTTTCTCTTTATTCTGAAATCTTTACTAAGAACTAAGTTAACAGTGATAAAACGTAGTAAATAGCTATAACTAGAGGGTGCCTGAGTTAAAAAAAGTAAATATGCAGGTACAGGTACATATGTATGTATACAAAAATGGTTTTCTCTAATTTTCTTGTTTCGATATATTGAAAGTTTTCTGTTGACACAAGTATGTATTAAGCTGTTCCTTATATCAACTTTTTTTGCAAATGTTGGGTTCGCCGAGCGGAATATGATAGATTTTGCTCTAAAAATAAGGTGTGCAATATTTGACTCGAATTGGATAACTTTTAGAACTTGCACGTTGCATTTGAAAATTTTAAAAACTATATGCATTCAAGGTGCAGCAGATTATATAAAAACATTGATAGCCGTAAACTTGATTCACGTTTATTACGTGAAAAAACGTGCAGATTCCGATTCTGACGAGAAAAATCGAAAATCCGCTATAGGTTTTGAGATTTCGCAAAGTTCTCGTTTTTAAGAATGTGAAAAAACACCATTTTTGTATTTGACGAAAAATCTCCAGCTTTGCTTATCCGGTCCTTTTGATACGATGTCAAAGCTCAATCAATTCCAAATCATATTGGTCAAAGCTCTTTGCAAATCAGTTCAGAAATACGAAAGTTATAGCAATTTTAGTATGACTATATGCTACATTTGGTATATCGATATTCACAATCGAGAAAATTATTTCAAAATCAACAAGTGTTTTTGATGTCAAATCCATACGAATATTGCTGTGGGTTTTATATATCAACTTTTCGACTGCTTTGCTGTACACAATCGATATGATAAATCTAGCTGTAACAGATTTTTAAATTGGATATAGCTTTGCTACTATTGAGCCGATAAGAAAGTGGTTAAGATAAATTTTGTTTGAAATTGATTAAGCTTTAAAACGACATAAAAATCAAAGCAAAATAATTATCCCTTTTCGATGTACCTAACAATTAATGACACTGTGACTTGAAATTTGTAAAATTTCTCGACTAAACCTGCTAATAGCTCTTAAATTGGGCATATGATTGAAACCCATTATATGACGGATTTTTAGAGCTATCGAAGACCTTTGATGCGGGGAAAAGAGGGGTACGATAGGATAAGCAAAGCTGGAGATTTTTCGTAAAATACAAAAATGGTGTTTTCTCACTTTTTTAAAAACGATAACTTTGCGAAATCTCAAAACCTATAGCGAAATTTCGATTTTTCTCTTCAGAATCGGAATCTGCACGTTTTTTCACGTAATAAACGTGAATCAAGTTTACGTCCATCAATGTTTTTATATAATCTGCTGCACCTTGAATGCAAGTTCTAAAAGTTATCCAATTCGAGTGAAATTTTGCACAGCTTATTTTTAGAGCAAAATCTATCATATTCCGCCCGGCGAAAAAATTTTTTTTCTTAAGGAACATATTAGTATGTATGTTTATATGGGAATAGGGAGTTTCACCGTTAGCGTTTTAAGCAGAACACGTATTTCCCCACACATTTTCATGCCTAACATAAAAAAAATTGGAGTAACACAACTTGTGCTTCAAAGAACTCATATTATAATACAGCTTACAAGTCTAAATTAAAGAAACCTGGGTTGGCAAGTAACCTTAACCACAATTTGTAATTAAAGTAACCGGAAAATAATGGATCAACTAAATTTGGGGTAGAACAGAATCAAATTCAACCAGATATAGGTGTTTCTTTTTTTAACTAAAATTGGAGTGCAATTTCTAAACTCACTTTTTTTTTTAAATGCGCACTTTATTTTTGGTTCTGAACTCGGATTCTTCGTCACAAAGGATCATATTTTAGTGCTGAATGTTTACATTTGCAACGTTTTTGCGCAAATTAAAAAAAATCCATTTTGAAGAAAATATAAAAAAAAAAGAGGCACGTTTAGTTTTATACTAAAAATTAGTTTTTTAAAACATCTAGTTCCAAAAAAAAAAAAAAAACACTGATCGATTACATAAGCTTCACTTAATGTAATGGAAAAAGCAGAATAATAAAATTTTATATCCTTCTCTTACACCAACTATTTCAAATACACATTAAAATTTCTCACTTTGAAAAAAATTATTTTTGGAAAATTTGCCATGTTTGCGTATGGATAACTCCCAACTGAAAAACGATAGAAAGCTGAAAATGGGCCAGAAGTGTAGAATTTTATAGGGAACAATACCGGGTTTTTTTTTTTTTAACTCATTATTTCAAAACTGAATTTTGAGCACGCTCGGCCTCAGTGTGCGCCGTTTTGCTCTAACTTTGTTATGTTAAAAGTCATTAGCACAAAACTGTGGAGTTTTTTTCCTCCCCGATTTTTCCCTAATAGTTGAATGTAATGAAAAAATTACCACATATTTTTTGTAGTAAAAAAAAAAATCTCAAATTGAGAGATAATAGATTTGCTTTATTAAAATCATAAAATCACAATACACAGTAGCAACCACATCTCATCAAAAAATATATATTCCAAGTTCAAAAGTTTTTGAAAGTATTTCCTTCATAGTAATACCGTTTGGGGAAAAATATCCCAAAATCAAAAAAGCGCCAATTGCGCTTCTTTGAGTTTCAAGGCGCGAATGCAATGAGTAGCATTCGGTTGCGTATAAAAAGTTAGTAGTAAACAAAGGTGCAATTGTTCTCTAAATTTATAAAAAACAATGTAAAAAAAATATTGAAGTTTCTTAGAAATACAATTAATAAAGATTAGCTTTACCCCCTTATTCATAAAAAATAAAATAGGTTTATTAAACTCTTAAAATTCAAAATTTGTATGGAAACGTCATTTTAAAAAGCTTTATAAATCAATTTTTTTAATGAATAGGCCGGTTAATTTATAAAGTTTATTTTACATTTTAAACTGTTAGCAATAACTACTTCTTCTTCTCAATATGAACGAGGAAACGTTCTTAAGAATATCAAAGGTAAACAATATATGCAAAAAAAAAAACAAATTGTGTTCCATTTTTCTGTCTAATTTCTTATTTCGAAGATACTTACTTAGAATTTTTCCTATAAAATAAATTTAATTTACCCGTTTTTAGTTTCGTATTTTTTTTTCTTCGGTACAAAATATAATAAATAGCGTTACGCACATCGCAAGAAAAACCAAAACTCCATATAAAAAACGCAGCTCCCTTAACCTAGCCCAACCTTTGTAGCCAAATCAAAAAAGGAAAGCGTACTAAATTGCTCAATATTTAATGCTAATTTAATACACTTAAATTGCCCAATATTTAATGCTAATTTCCCTCGTGAAGGGTGGATACCTTGCCGCGGTACGAGGGCTTAAGTCGATAGCCACAGGGCTACGCTGCCCTTGCGATCATAGCTCCGAACGACACTTCATCACGAGAGCAGCCTAGCCTCTCTGACACGACGACAAAGATCTTCCCCCTCCCAATCCAGGGTGTTATGCGAAACCGTGCCCATTGGACGTTTGAAGCCGGGAGGCAAATCGTGGCTGTATTTGAACGGAGCCTCTCTGATACCGGGTCGCCTCAAAGAGTAAGCATGGCCTTACCGCAATACGGGGCTCTGCCGCGGTGGACGACACATTTTCCCCTACTCTGGGTCGTACGAACCAGATGAACTCAAATAACGTAAGTAAAAACGAAAAACCTAAAAAACAAACAACGCCAAATTTCACTCCTCAGCAGAGGAGAGCAATGGAGGAGCAAGCGAGAAAACAACAACAACGCCGGAGGACAACCTCCGCTCCACAATCAAGGGGGGGATCGACAGCGGTGGCAACTACGAGTCGGTCAACCAAACCTCTATCGAGTACGATTGACTTGATGGGAGCTAGCTCCAGTGCGGTTTCCAACGCAGCTAAGCGGACAACGGCGGATGCTAACTCCCATCAACCGCTGATATAAAATCCAGTCTCTTTACGTCTGTGGCAGCGGTCTGACGACCTGGCCTCGGAATTTCGAAGGAGAAGAAAGCTGCAACTGAGACTTCGGCAAAGGAAGCGACCGCGATGGCAACCACGGGTCCGCACTCCCGGGAGACATCTCCCCGCCGCTTCACATACCACGAGAAAAGATTGGCTGCAAAGATCCTGAAAAGGTATGAAGCTGTGATACCGGATTTCTAAAATACTCACATGCCAAAGAGGTTAAAAGTTAACCCTTTCAAACGCCAGAGATCGGACCTGGAGTTAAATCCCCCTCCCAAGCGGCATCAGAATACGCCTGCAACGGGCAAAATAATCTTTGCTGAGGTAACCAAGAACAGGATCCTTATAGGCGTCCTTGACCGAGGCAATGACCGTCTGGCCATCCCCAAGGACCGGTGGCGTTACGTGCGAAATGAACTCGGCAACATTCTTCTCAACGTTGTTCCGGAGTTTCCGGGTAGTTCGGCGCGAGTAACGGATGCGGGTTGGCACCAGGGTCAGATTAAATTACTACTGAAGCACTGTACAAGGCAGCAGATGCTAAACTGGGTGAAGTCTACAAAGGCGGAAAGATCGAGGTCGTCGACTGGAAGGACATTCCAGCTCGTCCAAGGGCAAGGGCATCCCTGACGAACCCGAGATAATTCTCGGGATGCTACGGCTAATGAATCCGTCCCTCCCAACGCATGACTGCAGTGTCAATCTGGTCGAGGATGCGGTAGGGCCCGACAGACAGGTGGTGTTCACCATGAATAAAGAGTCAATCGAGCCCCTTAAAAGGTGCAATGGCCTAGTACACTACAGCATAGGCCAGATCGATATCCACGTATATCGTGGTGATGCTCAGCGCGCTGCCTTCTCGGCTGCTCCGGGGGAGCCGGAAGACGAAATACCGGAAGAGGAAGCGGAGGATTCCGATGCGGAAAGTATGTTATCTGTCACGTCCCTTGGCGATAGTGCTGTGATCAACTCGGAAATGGAGGACAGCCTACAGGACGAGGAAGTCCTCGACGCCACGGTGGTAGCAGCCAACGCTGAGCCATTAACATCTAACGCTACATACAGCAGGACTCCCGCAACGCCATATCGAGCAGTTAATCGGAACAACTCGTCGTTGATAGGCAACCTCCGGGATGGGGCAAACCTCGACGATATGGGGACGGTAGGGAAGTCTGTGCGCTCTCATGTTGGTTGTGCTTCAGATTAATCTGCACAAATCTAAAGTGGCCTCGGCTGCTTTAAGTAACTAGTCGTCTTTCTAAAGGCGACGTGGATGTGCTCCTCATCCAAGAACCCTGGGTCAATCGCTCGAGAATCTGCGGATTGGGGACTAAGGGCTTCAAGCTCATTCGAGCCAGCGAGGAGAGCAAAGTCAGAACGTGTATTTTGGTCAAGTCTGAGTTGAACTCCTTTCTCCTACCTAACCCTAGAATGGTAATATACGTAAATTTTACGTGTATATCTCTTAAAAAGTGTCGTTACAGTGTACCGTTATTCCGTATAACTATGAGCACTCGGCAGTGCTTTCTTCATTTTATTGTTGCATTAAAAAGTGAATAATTAATCAATAGTCAGTTCCTGGTTCGGTTTTATCGTTCTTACAAAAAAAGTGTGTACGTAAATTTTACGTAGTCTTAGCATTAACGTATGTATTATTATCCAAACTTCCTATACAATTGAAGAACAGTTTCTGTGATAAACCTAATAAAACGCAATTACTTAAACTTTTTCATCAAAAGGCGAACCTTTATACTTAAAACTTTGTAACGAGTTAAAAAAAACGGCTGACAACTACCTCTTTTTCAATATATAATGAAGCTGCCCTGTGTGGTGAGCATCATATTAAAATATTCGACGAATGTATGTAGAAATTCTTATTATTTAGTTTTAGAAACAAAAAAACATTGGACTTTCATTTAATAATATCAAGACAAAAGAAAAACAGGTTTTATTAAACATTTATCTAAAATAACTGCCCCAAACGGTGTAGTACGTAAAATTTACGTATATTAGCATTAACGTAGGGTAAAAATATGTTACGATTCTAGGGCTAACTACACCAATGGTGATATTACCGCTATCAGTCTAACGGTCGACAGCACCCGCCTGACGGTGGCGTCGGTCTATATGCCCTACGACGCCGAAGAACCTCCACCACAAACCGAGGTGAAAGACCTGGTGTCAAATTTCTGCACGGGTAATCTTATTATTGGAGCGGACGCTAATGCTCACCATGTTCAATGGGGGAGCTCCGATATCAATGCCAGGGGCGATTCTCTGTTTGATTACCTATTAACAACCAACCTGGTAATTTGCAACGTGGGTAATAAGCCTACTTTTATCACTAAGACCCGCAGGCAAGTCATAGACCTCACTATCTGTAGTGAAGGCGCTTATGAGTGGGTCAGAAAATGGCGGGTTCTTGAAGAACATTCATTCTCCGACCACCGTTACATATAAATGGTTTTAGACTTTATTGTAGAACAACCAACTATGAAGCGCAATCCACGTAACACTAATTGGCAGTTACACAATGAAATATTAAACAGAGACCTACCAGTACTGCCGTCGCAAGCCGCCTCATCAGTAGGGGAGCTGGAGGATCTTGTTACTACATTTACATCGGCGCTCTCAAATGCTCTAGGACAGGCTTGTCCACTGCCGAAACCACGCGGCAAACACAGGCCACATTGGTGGTCCTACGATTTGGACTCGCTCCGCGCAAATCATGCCGGAAACAATGCCAAGAGCCAAGGCCAAGAGCCTCGGCTCTGAGCCTCATTGGCACGACTATAAAGCTAAACTAAGGGCCTACAAAAAAGCTCTGAGACAGGCGAAGAGAACCTCGTGGAGAAATTTCTGCACTGGCGTCGAAAAGGTCGACGACACAGCGAGACTTAGACGAGTCCTCTCGAAAAGTCAAACAGCCATCAGCTATTTGCGAAAATCTGACGGATCCTGGACCAGCACGGAAGAGGAAACCCTTGAGCTGCTCTTGAATACACATTTTCCGGGGAACCTGCATGACGCACCACTAGCACCTGCAACAAACCTGGCAGTAAATATAGCCATCACTGAGGAAAGGGTAAGGTGGGCAGTTAAGAGCTTTGAACCGTATAAGGCTGCCGGGCCGGACGGGATTATCCCCGCGCAACTTATAAACACGTTGGAGACATCAGCGAAATGGCTGGTATTGCTCTTCACAGCCTGCCTGGCTATCAACCACATTCCGGGCTCCTGGAGAAGCGCCATGGTAGGCGGGATGATAGTGGCATACGCAGACGATTTAGCTATTGCATTCAGAGGCAAGTTCCCACAAACTCTGTGTGACCTGATGCAAGTAGCACTGCGAGAAGTTTCGACGTGGTCCTCTCGCTGCGAACTTAGTATCAACCCGGGGAAAGTGCAACTTGTCCTCTTCACCAACTGGTACAAAATACCGCCACTAAGCCTACCATAACTAGATGGCACGCGCCTGGGCTTGTAAAGCTAAGTTTCTAGGCATAGTTCTGGACAGGAAATTGAATTGGAAGGAGAATGTTCTTCAGCGCCAGAAGAAAGCTTGCATCGCTATTTACACATGCAAAAGAGCCATTGGCAAAAAATGGGGGCTCAGCCCTAGAGTATGCAGTTGGATCTACACGGCGATCATTCGCCCAATCATGCTGTATGGAGTCGTCGTATGGTGGCCTGCGCTGAGCAAGGCAACATACCTGAATCTGTTGCGGAAAGTCCATAGATCCAATATGATCTGTATAAGCGGTGCGCTAAGGATAACGCCCAACGAAGCCCTCCAGGTCATTCTGGGCATTTTGCCACTTGATCTGGATAAGCAAACTGTAAGGCAGACGAGCTTGCCAGGCAGAGCACGACAAAGCAGGTTCTTCAGGATAAAGAACGCTTAGGTATGTCGCATTTATGCCCTAACTACGAGGGAAATCTCTATATTGATAGGGGTATTAACCGGTCACTGCCTCTTTGGTAGGCATGCAGAAAGGCTAGGTGTGCCTTACCGACGATGCTGCAGGAGTTGCAAAGATGATAAGGAGGAGGAAACGGTGGGGCACCTCATCTGCAACTGTCCGGCTTTAAGCGGGGCGAGAACGCGCTTTTTGGGAGTTCCTTTCCTGGATAGCCTAAGCCAGATCGCGGAACTGGACATAAAAGACTTGATGGCCTTCATAGTCATCTAAGTGGTTCGAGGAGGAGTAACGGTGTCGGTTTAGGAGTGTCAGTCCCGGGATTCTGATATGTGGAAAATCCCAACAACTCAGGGATTTTTCATATGGCTGGGTCCCGGGACTGACTTTCCTTGTGTTGGTGGTATCGCAACGGGCCTTTCAAAACTGGCCTAAGTGTGCCTCTGCGGCATTCACTTGAACCTAACCTAACCTAATGCTAATTTAATTATTATTATTATTATAAGGCCTTATTACACCGCGACCATTAGTACGATCTATTGTGTGACCTATCAGCTTATTGTTGTATGCGGAGGCTCTTTATAAATTTGAGCACCTCCTTAGGTTTTTTATTCCATATTACGAACGGATTGAGAGTGACCCCACCTACGTAGCAGACTCTCTTTCTTGCTAACGCAATGCATTCGCAGAGTATGTGAACCGGCGTTTCATCGTCCAGTTCGCAGAACCGACCAATTGTTGTATCTGACAGATTCAGCTTACTCAGGTGATAACGCAGACCGCAATGTCCCGTAAAATACCCAGTGAGGGTTCTTAGATCCACCCTCCTTAGATTAATGAGCCTGGCTGATGCTCTTTGTGAGGGTTCTATAAAGAGTTTGGCCTGCCTCTACCCTAGGCTGCTAAGCCAATGCTGCCTAAACTCTTTATTTTCCCAGTTGCTTATGGTCTCCTTTACGTGGGCCTTCGTGAGTCCACAAAAGGGTTCCGGACCATAAAAAGCTGTTAGAGCACCATGTTTTGCCAGGGGATCTGCTTTTTTCGTTTATAAAGCTTTGAAAATTACATTTTCATACAAATTTTTATTAATTCGTCGCTCCCAACGAAGACTAACTCGGTTCAGTTAGCGTGGAAGGCTAACATGGTTCGTTCTCTGCGTCGAAGACTAACACACTTCATTTCCTGCGTGGAAGACTAACACACTTCAGTTTTCTGCGTCGAAGACTAACACACTTCAGTTTTCTGCGTCGAAGACTAACACACTTAGTTCTCTGCGTCGAAGACTAACACTCTTCAGTTTTCTGAGTCTAAGACTAACACACTTCAGGTTTCTGCGTCGAAGACTAACACACTTCGGTCTCTGCGTCGAAAAATTCGCAAGTGCATGCAAACCCAAAGCAAACACGCTTTGAAAAGAGGATTGAAATGGGCTTGGGTTATGAGATTTGTATGAAATTTTCGAATGGTATTTTGTTTGCTTCCAAACACGCTAGGTAACACAGTGTTTGCTTTTGGTGGAAACAGCGTACAACTTTACAGAGTTATTACATTTGTTAAAAGAGTTGCCGGTACAAAAAAGCAGAACAAAAACAGAACATTTGCTTAAAAAAAGAACGTTTCTGTTATTTTCCTTAGAAAAAAAATACGCAGAACAAGCTTCTTAAAAACAGAACTGTTCTGCCAAAAACAGAACGGATGGTCACCGTACTTATAGAGCGTGGTCTTTGTTTGTCGAGAGAGGACTTTACTTCTCAATTGCCTACTTAGTCCAAAGTAACACTTGTTGGCAAGGATGATTCTCCGTTGGATTTCTAGACTGATATTATTTTCGGTGTTAATGCTGGTTCCCAAATAGACGAAGTCTCTCACCGTTTCGAACTTGTAGCTATCAACGGTGACCTGGCTGCCAAGGCGCAGGTGCGCCGATTCTTTCTTTGATGACAGCAGATCTTCGTCTTGTCCTCGTTCACCACAAGACGCATTCATCCTCGGTCATTTTAAAACTCCAAGTGTAACAAATTAAATCAAAGCGTATTGAATTAGCAATAATTATTGAGCAATTTAGTACGCTTTCCTTTTTTGATTGGGCGACAAAGGTTGGGCTAGGTTAAGGGAGCTAAAAAACGCTTAAGAAATGCTCAAGTAAAATTCTTGTAAAATTTTTCCTGAGGTGGGCGGAGTGGAGTGGAATGCAAAGGCAAGTAAAGAAAGAGAAAAGTTAAGAAAAGGAAATGAAAGGTAGGGAAAGGAAAGAAAATTAAATTAGAAGAAAAGAAAGGAAACGAAAGGAAATGAAACCCCCCCCTGCGGGTTAGGGGTTTAGAATATGCCCGAGGTAGGCATACCGGTCGTAAGAGGCGACTAATATGCACATAGGTAATTGACGTGCTACTCGATGGTTGATCTACGGATATGATGCCTCTCACCTCTCATTACCCATCTTCTCCTTCCTCATGGATGGAGGGATGCCATGACCTAGAAGGTTCCACTGGTCATACCAAATCGCTACCACGACAGTCGGGCAGTACCGCAAGGGAGTACCGCAGCGTACCGGGGTCATATCCGGCCAAGGACTGTCAACTTCGGCATCACTCCCCAAAACCTTCGGGGAGTGTTTTGTTGTTAACAACAACAACAACAAAGGAAACGAAAATAAAATAAAGAAAGGGATGTAAAGTATAACTATAAAATACAATACAAATACAAAGTAACCAACTTTTATAAATTATTAGTTGAACTTTTCCTTTCTTAATTAATAACAGAACTTTTTTTTTGTCGTTTTAAAAATGTACTGTATTTACGAAAAGTGTCAAATAAAAAGCGAATCCGAACGCTACGTGTCTTGCTGGCTCTGCGATGCGCTTGGTCATATGAAGTGCGCAGGGTTGACAGGTAGGATTGTAGATGCTATAAATGATAACAAGGGTGTTCGTTGGTCATGTGTAAAATGTAGATCAGCTGAAATTGATCTTTTCAAGCTTTTTAGGGAAACTCGAAATGCGTTTTCTGAAATCGGTAAGGAGTTTTCTAAAATTTCCGTGAAATTTGACCATTACGAAAAACTTTTTAGGTCATTCAAGTGTTTAGATGGTTCTCCTGTTGTGGAAAAAAACATTTCGAATGATTTAAATTATCGAGAACCTAGTTTGCCTGAGCCCCTGAATTTAAACCCTCCCCAGCTAGGTCTCCAATCGCAAATGTTGGAATTAATCGACTTGGCCTCACCCAGTCCCCAAGCAGTAGTTCCGTCAACTTCCAAAGAAGTAGTTCCGTCCACTTCCAAAGAAGTGGTTCCGTCCACTTCCAAGGAGGTGATTCCGTCCGCTTCCAAAGAAGTGGTTCCATCCGCTTCCAAAGAAGTGGTTCCATCGGCTTCCAAAGAAGTGGTTCCATCCGCTTCCAAGGGGGTGGTTCCGTCCACTTTCAAAGAAGTGATTGCGTCGACTTCCAAAGAAGTGGTGCCGCCTACTTCCAAAGGAGTGGGTTCATCCACTTCCTTGGAAGTGGTTCAGTCCACTTCCGAGGCCCCAAATCGAACCCCTGTACAACAAAATACTGCCAATTCAGTTCAACCAACGGCTACTAAGCTGGTTGTGGTTCCACCGCGAAAATCGATATTCGTGTCTAGATTTCAGAAAGACACTTCCGTCAACGACCTTAAGTCTTACATCAAATCGAAAATTAAGGCTGAGGGTTTAGTAATACATAAGTTTAAATTTAATTATGAGCGAAAAATTTCTTCATTTAGGATTGATGTTTTTGATGAAGATTACGATGTGATTTTGGATCAGTCGTTCTGGCCCCCTGGTGCTTTTATTCGCGAGTTTTCACCTAAGTCAACTGCGAACGACCCAGATGCTGTACAAATTCCTCGTCAGAATACTGATCCAAAAAACTAATTCTAAATTCTTTCTTGAATATCTATTATCAGAATGTTAGAGGCTTAAATACCAAATTAACTGATTTTTACTTAAAAACGATCAATTGTAACTATAGAATTATTGCTTTCACTGAAACTTGGTTAAAACCACATGTCTTTGATTCCGAAATTTTTTGTGATGGTTATCAGATTTATAGAAACGATCGCTTAGACAGAACCGGGGGCGGGGTCCTATTGGCTGTACATTCTTCAATACCATCTGAAGATGTTAATTTACCTTATATTGAAAACATAGAATTTAAATGCATACGTATAGGAATTGGCACAGGCCATATTTATTTAGCTGTTAGTTACATTCCACCGTCATCTGATTTATCAGTGTATATGCACCACATTTCACTTATAAAAACTGTAAGTTCTTTGATTAAGCCCGTGGACTCAGTAGTTGTTTTGGGTGACTTCAACCTGCCACACATCTCGTGGAGAATAATTGATGGCAATATTGTCCCAGTGTCATCTAAGTTGTGTAATGAGTTTTTGGACGAAATGACCAACCTATGTCTTAGTCAGATTAATGTTATTCCGAACAAGTTAGGAAAAGTCTTAGACTTGGCCTTTGTTGATGACTTGTCTAAATTCACTGTAAATCGATGTGATCCTTTAGTTCTTCCCGAAGACGCTTACCATCCAACTTTTGAAATAGCCTACGAAATCATAAACTATAATCGCGATTGTATTACGAAACCTTATGACTCTATTAAAACTTTTGATTTCTCTAGAACCAACTTCAAAAAGATAAATAAAGAACTTTCCAAACTTGTTTGGCCTCATTACAATGAGGACGTCGAGCGAAACTTATCTCACTTCAATAGTACCATATACAGCCTCTTTGAAAAGCTCGTACCAAAGCGCATCTGATTACGTAATGATGAGCCAATGCAAGTCTGGTGCACTAAAGAACTCAAATCTTTAAAAAATCGAAAGTCACGCTTCTTTAAACTATACAAAAAAACTGGTTTACACTCTGATTATGTACAATACTCTGTTTTGCGCCATAAATATTTAGAATTGAATAAAAAGTGTTACAATGCTTACTTATGTAAAATTAAAAAGAACATTATTTGCAATCCGAAGACATTTTATGGTTTCGTAAACGCTAAACGCAGGGTAAAAGGGTTTCCTTCATCTATGAAATTTAAAGATAAAATCTCTAGTGACGACCTAGAGATTGCCAACTTCTTTGCTCAATTCTTCAAGTCCAATTATTCTTCTGGAATAAATTTATCATCTAACGGATACCCTTATTTACCACACTCCATTAACTCAATCCATGTTCCTCATTTAAACCCAGAAGATGTTTTATTACACCTAAAGGCCTTAAAGGAGTCTTTCAAATATGGCCCCGACTTAATCCCGACATGCTTTCTTAAAAAGTGTGCTGAATACATCTACCAGCCCTTAACACAGTTGTTTAATCTGTCTTTACAGTGTGGGATTTTCCCAACTTCATGGAAAGAATCTTTTCTTATACCTCTTTATAAAAGTGGGAGCAGGTCCTGCGTAGAAAATTATCGTGGAATAGCAAAGCTCTCCGCCATTCCCAAGTTATTCGAAGCCATCATTACCAATTATCTAGCATTTTCGATCCCAACACTGATTGCAAGTTCTCAACATGGATTTTGTAAAGGCAAATCAACCATAACTAATTTACTTGAATTCACTACCTACGTCTCGAATGGGTTTAGAAATAATTTAAGCACTGACGTTATATACACCGACTTTAGTAAAGCATTTGACAAAGTTTGCCACGCTTTACTCATACATAAACTTGATCTCATAGGCTTTCAACCTGGTTTTACTCGTTGGATCTCCTCCTATCTTTGTGGTAGAACACAACGTGTAATTTTAAAAAATACGTATTCAAATGCCATTGATGTCTCTTCTGGTGTCCCTCAGGGCAGTCACCTTGGCCCGGTTCTGTTTTTGCTATTCATAAACGACATGTGTACAACAATTAAGTACTCTAAAATCTTGTTATATGCTGACGATGTGAAACTATTTAAGTCATATGCGTTGACGGAGGAACGTTCTTTGCTTCAAACGGACTTAGACCACTTAGTTACTTGGTGCAACGTAAACTATATGCCGCTTAATCTGGCAAAATGTAAATACATGTGTTTCTCTCGTGGAACTCTTCAACCAGCTTCTTATTCGATAAACAATTATACTCTTGAACACGTTAATGTTTTTGTTGACTTGGGTGTGATGATGAACTGTAAACTTAGTTTCAATCCTCATATCGAGGCTACTGCCAATAAGGCCAGAGGTGTTTTAGCCTTCGTGAAAAGGTGGTCAAAAGAATTTAGCGACCCTTATATTACTAAGACCCTTTTTACTACTTTAGTTAGACCAATATTAGAATACGGCTCGATTATATGGAATCCGCGTTATCAAATTCATATAGATAAGCTAGAATCTATTCAAAAACAATTCTTACTTTTTGCATTGAGAGATCTACGATGGGATCCTTCGTGTAACCTTCCTCCTTATACTAATCGCTTGAAACTTATCAATCTCCCTACCCTTGCTAGCCGTAGAGAAATGCTAGGTGTAATATTCATGTGTAAACTCCTAAACGGGTGGATTTCAAGCCCTCCTCTTTTGAACGAAGTTAACTTTAATGTTCCCTCACGAGCCTTAAGACATTTTAAACCTATTCTTCTGAAGCAATGTAGAACCAACTATCAATTACACGAGCCGTTCCAGTGTTTGTGCGAAAATTATAACTCTCATTCAGACACTTTTGATATTTCGGACTCGCTTTTCATTATTAAAAATACAATCCTATTCTCTCTTAACAATTGATTTCTACGTAGTATCAATTTATGTATTTTTATTATCTATTTATTTTCGTATTACACTCAGCTGATGAATTTTTCTCTGTAGCTGAGCAGTTTGAGATCTCGACGCTTAACAAACCTCCGCCTTTCAAACACTCGGCAAATTTAATCCGCGCGTTATGCGGATGCGCCCCTCGTGTCGGTCGGGCGGGATGGTGGGTAAAATCCGTTGGGCATAATAATAATAATAATAATAATAAAGGAAAGGAAAGGAACAATAAGGAATAGAAACAGTAAAATTAAATAAAATAAAGTGATAGAAATTCCAAAGCAATTTATTTGCTAAATGGTGTAGAAGGGAAAATAGCAAAAACAAGGGGAAGGTAAAGAAAGACACATGATCCAATTAATAAGATCTCGTATTTAAAAAAAGCTGTGACGTCACGGATGCATAAACATGTGTGCTGCGCTTTAAATGTCTGAAATGTTATAAGAAAGGAAACAAAAATGAAAACAATCGAAAAACAAACCAAAAAAAAAAAAATTCTAATTGTATGTAAACAAATTTTTGTGCAAATCTTTTTATAAAGCGTTGATGCTACGTTATGTTTTAGAAGCCGTGTTTTAGTGGATAGTATATCAATGTTAAGGCGCTAAAAATATCTCCCGTGATATCACAAAACCAAGTAAGTGGCAGTTACTTGCTTTCGTCGTCCTATGAATTTTCGGAATCCCGTTAAAAAATCGATCAGGGACATCGATCCGTTTCTACCTATCTTGTTTCTAAGTACCTTAACCTAAAAAAGTTATAAAACCAACTCGTGTTCTTTTTTTAGTAACTGAAAATTTTACAACAAATACTAGGCTTATTATTACTTATTAGAAATCAATTTCAAATCGTCACTCTAAGTTTCTGTTTTAATTTCGATCTCCTATTAATGCAAAATCCATTAAAACTCATTTGTTAATCAAGAATTATTAGAATTTACTCAAAAAATGTATGTGATTATTTCACAAAACCAAGTAACTTTTAAAGATGCTTGATTTATCTTATTGTTATAGGAAAAGTATTCGAGATAATTTTAAGATTATTACAGGAATAAAGCTAGGGTATATTTTGTGATTTCAGCCCAGCATCAGATGGCGAACCAGAACAAATTTTGCCAGAGAAATAAGGTCTTTTTATACTATATCTGAAAGTAATGGTGTGTAAGAGAACTTTTTAGTCTTGAGTCGGACGCAGGCCAAGAGCTTCTTTTTCCTCAAGTAGCCATTATCGGGGAGGTCTTATCTTGGCTTGCCTGATAGTGACAATATGGAAAGTATATTCAACCAGGTTTAATCATTGTTGTGGTTGTTGTAACGAGGTGTAGTCCTGCCCAACGCGTATTTTTCCTTAACCTAATTGTCATCAATATCTTCTAACGGGAGTCTAAGGAAACTAGCAGTTTCAATAGGGTTGGACCAAAGAGAGATGGGTGTTAGAAGAGTGGGCTCAGATGAGCAAGAAAATAAGTGATTGGTATTATGGGGGGACGAGCCGCATGCCGGACATACATTCGGCACATCAGGGTTCAGTCTAGATATGTAGGAGTTTAACCTGCTACAATATCCAGAGAGTAATTGAGCCAGAGTGACCCTTGTCTCTCGAGGAAGATGACGCTCCTCTTCAGAAATGCCAGGTGTTGCGGCATGTAAGACATTGTTTAGCGGACAGAGCGCAGAGTAATGGCCAACAGACGTTGTATGGATATGCCCCAAGGCCCCAGGTGCATAACCTGTAGAACAAACGGCGTTGTTATATAGTGTCGGATCTCATCAAAATGTTTATGTAAATGCGATCTTATGGTCCTAGGAGGTGGAATGAGTTCAAGCAGTTGTCTACCGGGATGCTGTGGTTTACAGCAATTCAGTAGGTACTGCTTGCTTAGCATTTCATTATGCTCCCTAACTGGAAGCATTTCCACCTCATTGTGTATATGAGATATAGGTGACATAAGAACGCACCCCGTAGCGGTTCTGAGCGCGGTGCTTTGACAGGCCTAAAGCTGATTCCAGTGAACGTCTGCAAGCCCCGGCGACCATATCGGCGACGCATAGTTCAGGATCGGCCGACCAATTGCCTTGTACGTTACCAACAACGTTTCTTTGTCTTTACCCCAAGTACTGCCGGCTAGTGATTTGAGGATTTTGTTACGGCTCTGTAATTTTGAGACAATTGCAGCTGATTGGGCAGCGAAAGTGTGCATGGTGTCGAAAGTCACTCCTAAGATTTTTGGGTGAGAGACAGTAGGTATTTTATGATCACCTACATACATTTCTAATTCCATGCCAACCTGCGCTGTCCACGCCGTGAATAAGGTCGCCGAAGACTTTGTTGGCGACAATGTCAAGCTTCGGGCAGTAAAGAACTCGACTAGAAAGGGGAGATAACCATTTATTTTAGAGCACAGCTCATCAACGGAAGTACCAGTTGCCAATATCGTGCAATCGGCTGCGTAAGAAACAATCGTAACTTCTTCTGGTGGAGGAGGAAGCTTCGAAATATAGAAGTGAGACAATAACGGGGAGAGGACACCACCCTGTGGTACCCCTTGTTTTATCTTCCTGGCTTTAGATTTTTTGTTTCTGAATACAACAGACGACCGACGTCCACTGAGATAATTGGCGGTCCAACGCTTTAGACAGGGGGGGAGTGACGAGTCTTCCAAATCAGCTACAAGTTGCCCATGATTTACTGTGTCAAAAGCTTGACTCAAATCAAGTGCAACTAGAACCGTCCTGTCATTGGGCCTGTTTTGATTTAGACCGTCAGTTATCTGAGTGTTTATGACATTTAGAGCAGATGTTGTGCTCCTACCTTTCCTGAAGCCATGCTGGTGCTCAGCTAACATCAAATGTGATGTATAGAGCGGGAGTAAGACCGCTTCAAGTGTCTTTACTACTGGCGAGAGGAGTGATATCGGGCGATATGACTCCCCAACGTTAGCTGGCTTGCCAGGCTTTAGTAGTGGGATCACAGTTGCCTGCTTCCATTTGTCGGGTATGACAGCTGTGATCAAAGACAAATTGAAGACGGCAGTTAAATATTTAACTCCCGCTAGGCCGATATGCTTTAGATGCACCATGGCTATGCCATCAGGGCCGATGGCTTTGGAATTTTTGGCCTTCCGGATGGCCTCTTGAACCTCTGTAGCGGTGATGGGAACGGGGGCATAGTTTTTGTGTTTATGCGCGCGCCTGAAGATTCCACGTCTTGCCCTGTCTTGCGCAGGGTGTGGGACATATTGTCGACAAAAAGCCTGCGCACATTTCCTGGGGTCATTTAATGTCTTGTCACCAAAGGTAGTGTCGACATTTTTTGGTGGACCCGAAGGATTCGACAAAGACTTGACGGTGGACCATAATTTCCCAACACCGGTAGAGAGGTTACAAGACCTGAGGTGTTCCTCCCATTTGGTTTGTTTGTGTACGTTAACCAGCCGTCTGATTTCCACGTTGAGATCACCGATCTGTGGGTTGTTGTTGTTGTAACGATGTGTAGTCCTGCCCAACGCGTATTTTTCCTTAACCTAATTGTCATCAATATCTTCTAACGGGAGTCCAAGGAAACTAGCAGTTTCAATAGGATTGGACCAAAGAGAGATGGGTGTTAGAAGAGTGGGCTCAAATAAGCAAGAAAATAAGTGATTGGTATTGTGGGGGGATGAGCCGCATGCCGGACATACATTCGGCACATCAGGGTTCAGTCTAGATATGTAGGAGTTTAACCTACTACAATATCCAGAGCGTAATTGAGCCAGAGTGACCCTTGTCTCTCGAGGAAGATGACGCTCCTCTTCAGAAATGCCAGGTGTTGCGGCATGTAAGACATTGTTTAGCGGACAGAGCGCAGAGTAATGGCCAACAGACGTTGTATGGATATGCCCCAAAGCCTGTTTGTGCACCTGTAGATCAAACGGCGTTGTTATATAGTGACGGATCTCATCAAAATGTTTACGTAGATGCGACCTTATGGTCCTAGGAGGCGGAATGAGTTCAAGCAGTTGTCTACCGGGATGCTGTGGTTTACAGCAGTTCAGTAGGTACTGCTTGTTTAGCATTTCATTATGCTCCCTAACTGGAAGCATTTCCACCTCATTATGTATATGAGATATAGGTGACATAAGGACGCACCCCGTAGCGGTTCTGAGCGCGGTGTTTTGACAGGCCTGAAGCTGATTCCAGTGAACGTCTGCAAGCCCCGGCGACCATATCGGCGACGCATAGTTCAGGATCGGCCGACCAATTGCCTTGTACGTTACCAACAACGTTTCTTTGTCTTTACCCCAAGTACTGCCGGCTAGTGACTTGAGGATTTTGTTGCGGCTCTGTAATTTTGAGACAATTGCGGTTGAATGGGCAGCGAAAGTGTGCATGGTGTCAAAAGTCACTCCTAAAATTTTTGGGTGAGCGACAGTAGGTATTTTATGATCACCTACATAGATTTCTAATTCCATGCCAACCTGCGCCGTCCACGTCGTGAATAAGGTCGCCGAAGACTTTGTTGGCGACAATGTCAAGGTTCGGGCAGTAAAGAACTCGACTAGAGAGGGGAGATAACCATTTATTTTGGAGCACAGCTCATCAACGGAAGTACCAGTTGCCAATATCGTGCAATCGTCTGCGTAAGAAACAATCGTAACTTCTTCTGGTGGAGGAGGAAGCTTCGAAATATAGAAGTTAAACAATAACGGGGAGAGGACACCACCCTGTGGTACCCCTTGTTTTATCTTCCTGGCTTTAGATTTTTTGTTTCTAAATACAACAGACGACCGACGACCACTGAGATAATTGGCGGTCCAACGCTTTAGACAGGGGGGGAGTGACGAGTCTTCCAAATCAGCTACAAGTTGCCCATGATTTACTGTGTCAAAAGCTTGACTCAAATCAAGTGCAACTAGAACCGTCCTGTCATTAGGCCTATTTTGATTAAGACCGTCAGTTATCTGAGTGTTTATGACATTTAGAGCAGATGTTGTGCTCCTACCCTTCCTGAAGCCATGTTGGTGCTCGGCTAACATCAAGTGTGATGTGTAGAGCGGGAGTAGGACCGCCTCAAGTGTCTTTACTACTGGCGAGAGGAGTGATATCGGGCGATATGACTCCCCAACGTTAGCTGGCTTGCCAGGCTTTAGTAGTGGGATCACAGTTGCCTGCTTCCATTTGTCTGGTATGACAGCTGTGATCAGAGACAAATTGAAGACGGCCGTTAAATATTTGACTCCCGCTAGGCCGATGTGTTTTAGATGCACCATGGCTATGCCATCAGGGCCGATGGCTTTGGAGTTTTTGGCCTTCCGGATGGCCTCTTGAACCTCTGTAGCGGTGATGGGAACGGGGGCATAGTTTTTGTGTTTATGCGCGCGCCTGAAGATTCCACGTCTAGCCCTGTCTTGCGCAGGGTGTGGGACATATTGTCGACAAAAAGCCTGTGCACATTTCCTGGGGTCATTTATTGTCTTGTCACCAAAGGTAATGTCGACATTTTTTGGTGGACCCGAAGGATTCGACAAGGACTTGACGGTGGACCATAATTTCCCAACACCGGTAGAGAGGTTACAAGACCTGAGGTGCTCCTCCCATTTGGTTTGTTTGTGTTCGTTAACCAGCCTTCTGATTTCCACGTTGAGATCACCGATCTGTGGGTCAGATGGATCGATGTTGCGTATGAGGTCACGTTCGTTGGCCAAGGCTGCGGCCTCAGCTGGGAAGTTAGGCCTGATATCTTTTATCCTACCAGCTGGTATGAAACGGGCTGTAGCCTTTTTAATGACCTCACGTATGTTGCGCTCGCCAACGTGTACGTCAGTGGGAATGGGAAGATCACCAAAGGAGCTCTCCGTGAATTCCAAAAAGCCGACCCAATTGGCCTTTTTGAAATTCACGTAAGTACGTTTCTCCGACGTGATAAAATCCGTGGCACGATCGACAGACAGGATGATAGGCAGGTGGTCGGATGACAGGGCCACCATAGGTTGCCAGTTGATGCTGTTAATTAGCCCCGGGCTAACAATAGTTAGGTCCGGGGAGCTACTGCAGTTAACAGCCATCCTAGTTGAGGAGTCTCCGTTCACAGTACAGAAAGAGGAGTTATCAATTTGCTCGGCTAATTCCCGTCCTCTGCCGTCCACCGAAAGGTGTGAATGCCACATATCATGATGGGCATTAAAATCGCCCATGATGATACGGTTATCGCCACAAAGAAACGCCCTAAGGTCAGGACGATAACTTCTGGGGCAGCAGGTGACGGGAGGAATGTATATATTGATTAGCTCGAGATCAACGCCACCAGCTTGTATAACTATACCTTGACACTCTAAAGGTAAGTCACTTTGGTCAGTGTTGATATCAAATTCCCTATACTGCACCGTATGGTGTACAAGGAACGCGAGACCACCTCCGCCGTCTGTACGATCATGCCGGAGTACGTGGTAGCCTCCACTCGCTCGGAGATTCGAGTGGGGGCCAAGTTTTGTCTCCTGGATTGCAGCAATTTTGATTTTATGTAGCTGCATAAATGTGGTTATCTCCGCTATCTTGCCGGTCAAGCCGTTGCAGTTAAATTGCAACAATTTAAATTGCGAAGGAGAGGCAATGGCCACTCTGGGAGTTAAAGACTGATGTGTTCGCCTAGATGGTGGTAGGTTATGTCGCGATATTGATCTCCGTTGCAGTCCTGAAGCCGGCGGAATTCGTTCACTATTAGATGAGTGTACTTCCGTCGGCGTTGAGGGCTGCACAACTCGACAGCAAGGCGCGACAAACACATCAGTCCAAAGATTTCTGTTTGCGAGCCCAGAACATATGCGTAGGTGACACAGGCCTAGGCAGGAGTTGCACTTGACCGATGCCACAGACGCATATATCCTGTGCCGACATACAGTGCACGAAGAGTGAGGGACCAGAAGTTGATGGACTTGACTTTCATTCGTGCTAGTGCCGGAAGAAGTTATTAAAGAGTTTAGAGACGGGGGCTGAAGCTCAGTAGTGCTACAAGCATCAACCGATGTGCTACGAAGAAAGTAGCCATGAGTGGGTGCTTGTGCTGTTGATGCACTAGGAAGTAAGCTACAGCCGGGAACACATATATTCTGCTGGGCAATATAATTATTGCAGGTCGTGGAGACTTGATTATTATTAGAGGGCGATAAAGCAACATATGAGCGTCGCTTGCCTCGGGACGTCCTTCGACGTGAACAGCAGGGCGCCACAAAATTTTTATAGAAACTTGTGGGCCGATGTGCTTTCGGATCTAGTCCGGAGCAACTTGATTTGTGCAACCAACCTTTGCATGATGCACACTGTACTGAGTGTGATCGTCTTGTATATATTTTCTTCCGACAAACGCAGCAGAACCATTCTCTTGGGCCAGGATTTGGCTCAATGCCAGCCCGGATCAAGAGAATAAGGAGCAGCCGTGCTGCAAGGGGCTGTTCCGGGGATGACAATAGGTGAGGGAATCGTGACGCGTTAGACAGGGTCACTTCGAAATGTATTGCTCTTGGCCGAGTCATTATAAAAAAAAAACAACCCGGGTCGTTTCGGTACGAAGGGTATTGTACAGGTACAAATACCGTTCTCGCAGAACCGGCAATACGTGAAACGTCAGAGGGATCGATGTTGCGTATGAGGTCACGTTCGTTGACCAAGGCTGCGGCCTCAGCTGGGAAGTTAGGCCTAATATCTTTTATCTTACCAACGTGTACGTCAGTGGGAATGGGAAGATCACCAAAGGAGCTCTCCGTGAATTCCAAAAAGCCGACCCAATTAGCCTTTTTGAAATTCACGTATGTTCTTTTCTCCGAAGTAATGAAATCCGTGGCACGATCGACGGACAGGATAATAGGCAGGTGGTCGGATGACAAGGCCACCATAGGTTGCCAGTTTATGCTGTTAATTAACCCCGGGCTAACAATAGTGGAGAAGCTCGGCTAAAAATCTCGTTAGAGGTTATGATAACCTGTTGGTATATCGCCGCCATTACTAACTATAGTTAGGTCCGGGGAGCTACTGCAGTTAACAGCCATCCTAGTTGAGGTCTCTCCGTTCACAGTACAGAAAGAGGAAGTGTCAATTTGCTCGGCTAATTCCCGTCCTCTACCGTCCACAGAAAGGTGTGAATGCCACATATCATGATGGGCATTAAAATCGCCCATGATGATACGGTTATCGCCACAAAGAAACGCCCTAAGGTCAGGACGATAACTTCTGGGGCAGCAGGTGACGGGAGGAATGTATATATATGGTTCCCTATGTACAGTCACTTCTCAGAGCAGAAAACCCAGGACATCGCCATGGATCTCTGCGCAGTGGAACCACCCGGGGTTTTACCTCGGCCAAGGACTGTCACTTTCAATGTAACCCTGTTTAGTATGTTTTGTCCCATTCCGAAACTATCATCCTCCCCCTTGCAGCAGGGCTGCAAGATATTCTTTTGTTACGGGCGGGCGTTGAGCCGAACCCCGGACCAAAAGAATGGATATGCAGTGTCTGTTGCAAAAAAATATATATTAAACGGTCGCATTCTGTGCAATGCTTCTCGTGTAAGAGATGGCTCCATAAATCTGGATGTTCAGGGCTTAACCTTAACATCCACAGACCCCGTACTTTCTTTAGTACTTTCGTGGCCCCTTGTTGTTTGCGCCGTCGGGCGTCCCGCGGTAAGCGCCGTTCAAGCGCACCCCTACCGCCACCTTCTAGTAGCAATACTAATAATAATAATAATAATGTCTTAACGACTAGCAGCATTTCTGCTATACCCGCCACACAAATTCCAGACTGTTGCTCGTGCCTTATGGCGTCAACATCACGCGCAGCAGCTCAACACTCTTGCTCCCACCGGAGCAGTTTAGACATGAGCAACTCCGAGCATCAGTCTCTGTCTGTTTCTTTGTTACACGTGAGTCAGGATCAACATCTTCTTGCACCTGTCTCGACGTGTACTGTTTGTCGGCAAAGATTATACACGCTCGCGTCATCGGTCAAATGCAATAACTGCTTAGGCCAATGCCACGTACATCTATGCTCTGGGCTCGCTAACAGGAATCTTTGGACGGATGCGTTCATCGCACCATGCTGTAACACGCCTCAACCTACGACGCCAGCCAACCCGGTTACACCAGGTCCACAGCTAACTAGGCTGAGGCACAGCCTTGGTCTTCGCCTACCAACACCTGGGCGAACACATCCGTCTCTCACGCCTTTGGTTAACTCGACATCGACCCCACCGGCGCACTTCCAAATCTTACAGCACAACTGTAACGGATTAACTGGTAAGATCGCAGAGATAACTAATTTGATGACGCAATATGACATAAAACTTGCCGCAATCCAAGAAACCAAGCTCAGTCCAAGGTCGGACCTCATTACCTATGGCGGATATAACATTCACCGGAAAGACCGTCATAGAGTAACAGGAGGTCTGGGAGGAGGTCTAGCGTTCATAACGCACAACTCTGTACAGTATCATCTATTTGATACCGACATCGAAGGAACGGATGATATCTTAGAAAGCCAAGGTATTACCATCCGTACAGGAGATGTCGATCTGCAAATCATTAACATCTACATACCCCCTGTCTCAAGTTGCCCCACCGGTTATCACCCCGACATTAGCTTGCTATTACGAGGAGATAACCGCGTGATCCTGGGCGACTTCAATGCGCACCACGACATGTGGCACTCAAACTTGCCAGCAGACAGTAGGGGGCATGTACTTGCAGAACAAATAGAAATGGCTAGAGAAAGAGTGAGGGACCAGAAGTTGATGGACTTGACTTTCATTCGTGCTAGTGCCGGAAGAAGTTATTAAAGAGTTTAGAGACGGGGGCTGAAGCTCAGTAGTGCTACAAGCATCAACCGATGTGCTACGAAGAAAGTAGCCATGAGTGGGTGCTTGTGCTGTTGATGCACTAGGAAGTAAGCTACAGCCGGGAACACATATATTCTGCTGGGCAATATAATTATTGCAGGTCGTGGAGACTTGATTATTATTAGAGGGCGATAAAGCAACATATGAGCGTCGCTTGCCTCGGGACGTCCTTCGACGTGAACAGCAGGGCGCCACAAAATTTTTATAGAAACTTGTGGGCCGATGTGCTTTCGGATCTAGTCCGGAGCAACTTGATTTGTGCAACCAACCTTTGCATGATGCACACTGTACTGAGTGTGATCGTCTTGTATATATTTTCTTCCGACAAACGCAGCAGAACCATTCTCTTGGGCCAGGATTTGGCTCAATGCCAGCCCGGATCAAGAGAATAAGGAGCAGCCGTGCTGCAAGGGGCTGTTCCGGGGATGACAATAGGTGAGGGAATCGTGACGCGTTAGACAGGGTCACTTCGAAATGTATTGCTCTTGGCCGAGTCATTATAAAAAAAAAACAACCCGGGTCGTTTCGGTACGAAGGGTATTGTACAGGTACAAATACCGTTCTCGCAGAACCGGCAATACGTGAAACGTCAGAGGGATCGATGTTGCGTATGAGGTCACGTTCGTTGACCAAGGCTGCGGCCTCAGCTGGGAAGTTAGGCCTAATATCTTTTATCTTACCAACGTGTACGTCAGTGGGAATGGGAAGATCACCAAAGGAGCTCTCCGTGAATTCCAAAAAGCCGACCCAATTAGCCTTTTTGAAATTCACGTATGTTCTTTTCTCCGAAGTAATGAAATCCGTGGCACGATCGACGGACAGGATAATAGGCAGGTGGTCGGATGACAAGGCCACCATAGGTTGCCAGTTTATGCTGTTAATTAACCCCGGGCTAACAATAGTGGAGAAGCTCGGCTAAAAATCTCGTTAGAGGTTATGATAACCTGTTGGTATATCGCCGCCATTACTAACTATAGTTAGGTCCGGGGAGCTACTGCAGTTAACAGCCATCCTAGTTGAGGTCTCTCCGTTCACAGTACAGAAAGAGGAAGTGTCAATTTGCTCGGCTAATTCCCGTCCTCTACCGTCCACAGAAAGGTGTGAATGCCACATATCATGATGGGCATTAAAATCGCCCATGATGATACGGTTATCGCCACAAAGAAACGCCCTAAGGTCAGGACGATAACTTCTGGGGCAGCAGGTGACGGGAGGAATGTATATATATGGTTCCCTATGTACAGTCACTTCTCAGAGCAGAAAACCCAGGACATCGCCATGGATCTCTGCGCAGTGGAACCACCCGGGGTTTTACCTCGGCCAAGGACTGTCACTTTCAATGTAACCCTGTTTAGTATGTTTTGTCCCATTCCGAAACTATCATCCTCCCCCTTGCAGCAGGGCTGCAAGATATTCTTTTGTTACGGGCGGGCGTTGAGCCGAACCCCGGACCAAAAGAATGGATATGCAGTGTCTGTTGCAAAAAAATATATATTAAACGGTCGCATTCTGTGCAATGCTTCTCGTGTAAGAGATGGCTCCATAAATCTGGATGTTCAGGGCTTAACCTTAACATCCACAGACCCCGTACTTTCTTTAGTACTTTCGTGGCCCCTTGTTGTTTGCGCCGTCGGGCGTCCCGCGGTAAGCGCCGTTCAAGCGCACCCCTACCGCCACCTTCTAGTAGCAATACTAATAATAATAATAATAATGTCTTAACGACTAGCAGCATTTCTGCTATACCCGCCACACAAATTCCAGACTGTTGCTCGTGCCTTATGGCGTCAACATCACGCGCAGCAGCTCAACACTCTTGCTCCCACCGGAGCAGTTTAGACATGAGCAACTCCGAGCATCAGTCTCTGTCTGTTTCTTTGTTACACGTGAGTCAGGATCAACATCTTCTTGCACCTGTCTCGACGTGTACTGTTTGTCGGCAAAGATTATACACGCTCGCGTCATCGGTCAAATGCAATAACTGCTTAGGCCAATGCCACGTACATCTATGCTCTGGGCTCGCTAACAGGAATCTTTGGACGGATGCGTTCATCGCACCATGCTGTAACACGCCTCAACCTACGACGCCAGCCAACCCGGTTACACCAGGTCCACAGCTAACTAGGCTGAGGCACAGCCTTGGTCTTCGCCTACCAACACCTGGGCGAACACATCCGTCTCTCACGCCTTTGGTTAACTCGACATCGACCCCACCGGCGCACTTCCAAATCTTACAGCACAACTGTAACGGATTAACTGGTAAGATCGCAGAGATAACTAATTTGATGACGCAATATGACATAAAACTTGCCGCAATCCAAGAAACCAAGCTCAGTCCAAGGTCGGACCTCATTACCTATGGCGGATATAACATTCACCGGAAAGACCGTCATAGAGTAACAGGAGGTCTGGGAGGAGGTCTAGCGTTCATAACGCACAACTCTGTACAGTATCATCTATTTGATACCGACATCGAAGGAACGGATGATATCTTAGAAAGCCAAGGTATTACCATCCGTACAGGAGATGTCGATCTGCAAATCATTAACATCTACATACCCCCTGTCTCAAGTTGCCCCACCGGTTATCACCCCGACATTAGCTTGCTATTACGAGGAGATAACCGCGTGATCCTGGGCGACTTCAATGCGCACCACGACATGTGGCACTCAAACTTGCCAGCAGACAGTAGGGGGCATGTACTTGCAGAACAAATAGAAATGGCTAGAGAAAGAGATGAAGTGCGAAGTCTCAATCCCGCAGACCCCCGTATAAGGGATCTCAACGCGGAAATTCGTAGGTTGGTCGATAAACACAAACTGGCCAAATGGAAACAACACCTAGAGCAATGCAACCTCTCTGACGGTGTTGGCAAATTATGGACTACGGTCAAAGCTCTATCTAATCCAACCAACACAATACAAGGATAAAGTAGATATTACTTTCGGTGACAGGGTGAAGAAGGACCCTAGGGGATGTGCGAACTCCTTCTGTAGACAATTTGTACTACATTCCCCACCCGATAGAGCTAAACGTAGAACCATGCGACAGGCGCGTAAATACAAAAACCAAAACACGCCCATTGTCATCACTGCCTCAGAGGTCAAGGAAGCCATCAGACAGGCTAAGCCCTCAAAATCCATCGGCCCCGACGGCATTGCCATGAAGATGCTGAAACATCTAGGCCAGGAGGGACACAAATACTTAGCGGCTCTATTCAATCTTTCACTGAACACTTTCGTCATTCCTGAAATATGGAAAAAGGCGAGAGTGGTTCCATTATTAAAACCTAGAAAGCCGGCAAACATAGGCGATTCATATCGTCCTATATCACTTTTGTCGCCGGTAGTGAAGACGCTAGAGTCCATTTTGCTCCCGTATTACACCGCAAATCTGCACCTGGCTAATCATCAACATGGCTTCCGTAAGCTGCACAGCACCACCACCGCACTCAATGTCATTACAACGCAAATAAATAGCGGTCTAAATCAAAACCAACCAAATCACAGGACTGTGTTAGTGGCACTTGACTTGTCGAAAGCTTTTGACACAGTCAACCATGCCACTCTCATACAAGATCTATTAGAAACACAAATACCTGATGGGTTAAAGAGATGGACCGCTAATTACTTGAATGGGCGGCAGGCGTCGGTCAACTTTAGAAACGCAACATCAAAACCAAGACGAATTAGACAGGGGGTGCCACAGGGTGGTGTCCTATCCCCGACACTGTTTAATTTCTATCTATCGAAGATGCCCCCACCACCAGAGGGTGTCTCCGTCGTTTCTTATGCTGACGACTGTACAATAATGGCGACGGGGAAGGGCCCCTATACTGATGAACTCTGTAATAAAATCAACGGTTACCTCTGCGACCTTTCCAGGTTTTTCACAGAGCGAGATCTGACGATATCTCCGACTAAATCAACGGCGACGCTTTTTACGACGGGACGCACCAGGTGAGAAATGAATTAGACATTTTCGTTGACGGCACTAAGCTACCAACTGTCAGCCACCCAAAGTTATTAGGGATGACATTGGATAATACTTTCTCATTTGCTGGTCATGTGTCTGCAATGGTCTCAAAGGTACGTGGACGCAACAAGATCCTCAAGTCACTTGCCGGCAGTACTTGGGGAAAAGACAAAGAAACGTTGCTGACTACATATAAGGCCATTGGCCGACCAGTCTTTGACTATGCTGCACCCATATGGTCGCCTAATGTACATAACACCAACTGGACGAAGTTACAAGTCTGCCAAAATACTGCCATCAGAACTGCTACGGGATGTCTCCTCATGTCTTCCGAGTCTCACCTCCATCAGGAGGCAAAACTGCTCAATGTAAAAGAGCATGCGGAAATGCTGAGCAAGCAATTCCTTCTGAACTGCCACAAGCCAGCACATCCAAACCGTCATCTTTTGGACATAGATCCGCCCCCGAGAGACATAAGGAAACATCTCCGTAAACATTATGATGAGATCCGGCATCATATTACCTTGCCGTTTGATCTGCAGAATCATAAGCGGGCTCTAACCGACATCCACACCGAGTCGGTAGATACTTTTGTCGGATCTCTACCTGTGAACCCCGTTCTGAACAGTCCTCCACCGGATATTGCTGAAGAAGAACGCACCTTACCAAGGGAGACAAGAGTTACCCTGGCACAGCTTAGGTCTGGATATAGTGAAAGTGATGAAGATCTTCGGAATGATCATACACTCTAGACAGGGCAATGCATTGTTAACAACAACAACAACAGGAATGTATATATTGATTAGCTCGAGATCAACACCACCAGCTTGTATAACTATACCCTGACACTCTAAGGGTAAGTCTCTTTGGTCAGTGTTGATATCAAATTCCCTATACTGCACCGTATGGTGAACAAGGAACGCGAGACCACCTCCGCCGCCCGTACGGTCATGCCGGAGTACGTGGTAGCCTCTACTCGCTCGGAGATTCGAGTGGGGGCCAAGTTTTGTCTCCTGGATTGTAGCAATTTTGATTTTATGTAGCTGCATAAATGTGGTTATCTCCGCTAGCTTGCCGGTCAAGCCGTTGCAGTTAAATTGCAGCAATTTAAATTGCGAAGGAGAGGCAATGGTCACTCTGGGAGTTGAAGACTGATGTGTACGCCTAGATGGTGGTAGGCTATGTCGCGATATTAATCTCCGTTGCAGTCCTGAAGCCGGCGGATTTCGTTCATTATTAGATGAGTGTACATCTGTGGGCGTTGAGGGCTGCACAACTCGACAGCAAGGCGCGACAAACACATCAGTCCAGAGATTTCTGTTTGCGAGCCCAGAACATATGCATAGGTGACATAGGCCTAGGCAGGAGTTGCACTTGACCGATGCCACAGACGCATATATCCTATGCCGACATACAGTGCACGAAGAGTGAGGGACCATTGATGGACTTGACTTGCATTCGTGCAAATTAGTAAAGGGTTTAGAGACGGGGGCTGAAACTCAGTAGTGCTAAAAGCATCAACTGATGTGCTACGAAGAAAGTAGCCATGAGTGGATGCTTGAGATGTTGATGCACTAGGAAGCAAGCTACAGCCGGGAACACACATGTTCTGCTGGGCAATATAAGTATTGCAGGTCGTGGAGACTTGATTTATAGAGGGCGATAAAGCAACATTTGAGCGTCGCTTGCCTCGGGACGTCCTAGGACGTGAACAGCAGGGCGCGACAAAACTTTTGTAGAAACTAGTGGGCCGGTGAGTTTTTGGATCTAGTCCGGAGCAACTAGATTTATGCAACCAACCTTTGCATGATGCACACTGTACTGAGTGTGATCGTCTTGTATATATTTTCTTCCGACAAACGCAGCAGAACCATTCTCTTGGGCCAGGGTTTGGCTCAATGCCAGCCCGGATCAAGAGAATAAGGAGCAGCCGTGCTGCAAGGGGCTGTTCCGGGGATGACAACAGGTGAGGGAATTGTGACGCGTTGTTGTTGTTGTTGTTGTTGTTGTTAACAACAAAACACTCCCCGAAGGTTTTGGGGAGTGATGCCGAAGTTGACAGTCCTTGGCCGGATATGACCCCGGTACGCTGCGGTACTCCCTTGCGGTACTGCCCGTCTGTCGTGGTAGCGATTTGGTATGACCAGTGGAACCTTCTAGGTCATGGCATCCCTCCATCCATGAGGAAGGAGAAGATGGGTAATGAGAGGTGAGAGGCATCATATCCGTAGATCAACCATCGAGTAGCACGTCAATTACCTATGTGCATATTAGTCGCCTCTTACGACCGGTATGCCTACCTCGGGCATATTCTAAACCCCTAACCCGCAGGGGTTAGACAGGGTCACTTCGAAATGTATTGCTCTTGGCCGAGTCATTATAAAAAAAAAAAAACCCGGGTCGTTTCGGTACGAAGGGTAATGTACAAGTACAACTACCGTTCTCGCAGAACCGGCAATACATGAAACGTATTAATCATTATTTATTGGCGCTTAACTAATGGCGGCGATATACCAATAGGTTATCATAACCTCTAACGAGATTTTTAGCCGAGCTTCTCTTTCCAACTTGTGGTGTGTTGCTTTTTGAGTTTTCCTACACTGTCGCTCTCCTCATAATCTTAGGAGTGACTTTCGACACTATGCACACTTTCGCTGCCCATTCAGCTGCAATTGGCTCCAAATTACAGAGCCCCAACAAAATCCTCAAGTCACTAGCCGGCAGCACTTGGGGTAAAGATAAAGAAACGTTGTTGGTACCGTACAAGGCAATTTGTCGATCCTGAACTATGCGTCGCCGATATGGTCGCCGGGGCTTGCAGACGTTGTTGTTGTTGTAACGATGTGTAGTCCTGCCCAACGCGTATTTTTCCTTAACCTAATTGTCATCAATATCTTCTAACGGGAGTCAATAGGGTTGTACCAAAGAGAGATGGGTGTTAGAAGAGTGGGCTCAAATGAGCAAGAAAATAAGTGATTGGTATTGTGGGGGGACGAGCCGCATGCCGGACATACATTCGGCACATCAGGGTTCAGTCTAGATATGTAGAAGTTTAACCTACTACAATATCCAGAGAGTAATTGAGCCAGAGTGACCCTTGTCTCTCGAGGAAGATGACGCTCCTCTTCAGAAATGCCGGGTGTTGCGGCATGTAAGACATTGTTTAGCGGACAGAGCGCAGAGTAATGGCCAACAGACGTGTAAAAGTAGGTGTGTAAAAGTAGGTCGCCTCCCAGTTGGTGCACCCTGGGTAACGCTAAATGACCTACATAGCCTACACGGCTAGTTTCTTGTATTGCCGGTTCTACGAGAACGGTACCAGTACTTGTGCTGTACCCATCGTGCCGAAACGACCCGGGCCGTTTTCTTATATCGACCCGGCCAAGAGCAATACACTCGGGGTGACCCTGTCTGACATTTAGGCAGGGCTACACCTCGCTACAACAACAACAGACGTTGTATGGATATGCCCCAAAGCCTGTTTGTGCACCTGTAGATCAAACGGCGTTGTTATATAGTGACGGATCTCATCAAAATGTTTACGTAGATGCGACCTTATGGTCCTAGGAGGCGAAATGAGTTCAAGCAGTTGTCTACCGGGATGCTGTGGTTTACAGCAATTCAGTAGGTACTGCTTGTTTAGCATTTCATTATGCTCCCTAACTGGAAGCATTTCCACCTCATTATGTATATGAGATTTAGGTGACATAAGGACGCACCCCGTAGCGGTTCTGAGCGCGGTGTTTTGACAGGCCTGAAGCTGATTCCAGTGAACGTCTGCAAGCCCCGGCGACCATATCGGCGACGCATAGTTCAAGATCGGCCGACCAATTGCCTTGTACGTTACCAACAACGTTTCTTTGTCTTTACCCCAAGTACTGCCGGCTAGTGACTTGAGGATTTTGTTGCGGCTCTGTAATTTTGAGACAATTGCAGCTGAATGGGCAGCGAAACTGTGCACAGTGTCAAAAGTCACTCCTAAAATTTTTGGGTGAGCGACAGTAGGTATTTTATGATCACCTACATAAATTTCTAATTCCATGCCAACCTGCGCCGTCCACGTCGTGAATAAGGTCGCCGAAGACTTTGTTGGCGACAATGTCAAGGTTCGGGCAGTGAAGAACTCGACTAGAGAGGGGAGATAACCATTTATTTTGGAGCACAGCTCATCAACGGAAGTACCAGTTGCCAATATCGTGCAATCGTCTGCGTAAGAAACAATCGTAACTTCTTCTGGTGGAGGAGGAAGCTTCGAAATATAGAAGTTAAACAATAACGGGGAGAGGACACCACCCTGTGGTACCCCTTGTTTTATCTTCCTGGCTTTAGATTTTTTGTTTCTAAATACAACAGACGACCGACGACCACTGAGATAATTGGCGGTCCAACGCTTTAGACAGGGGGGGGAGTGACGAGTCTTCCAAATCAGCTACAAGTTGCCCATGATTTACTGTGTCAAAAGCTTGACTCAAATCAAGCGCAACTAGAACCGTCCTGTCATTAGGCCTATTTTGATTAAGACCGTCAGTTATCTGAGTGTTTATGACATTTAGAGCAGATGTTGTGCTCCTACCTTTCCTGAAGCCATGTTGGTGCTCGGCAACATCAAGTGTGATGTGTAGAGCGGGAGTAGGACCGCCTCAAGTGTCTTTACTACTGGCGAGAGGAGTGATATCGGGCGATATGACTCCCCAACGTTAGCTGGCTTGCCAGGCTTTAGTAGTGGGATCACAGTTGCCTGCTTCCATTTGTCGGGTATGACAGCTGTGATCAGAGACAAATTGAAGACGGCAGTTAAATATTTGACTCCCGCTAGGCCGATGTGTTTTAGATGCACCATGGCTATGCCATCAGGGCCGATGGCTTTGGAGTTTTTGGCCTTCCGGATGGCCTCTTGAACCTCTGTAGCGGTGATGGGAACGGGGGCATAGTTTTTGTGTTTATGCGCGCGCCTGAAGATTCCACGTCTAGCCCTGTCTTGCGCAGGGTGTGGGACATATTGTCGACAAAAAGCCTGTGCACATTTCCTGGGGTCATTTATTGTCTTGTCACCAAAGGTAATGTCGACATTTTTTGGTGGACCCGAAGGATTCGACAAGGACTTGACGGTGGACCATAATTTCCCAACACCGGTAGAGAGGTTACAAGACCTGAGGTGCTCCTCCCATTTGGTTTGTTTGTGTTCGTTAACCAGCCGTCTGATTTCCACGTTGAGATCACCGATCTGTGGGTCAGATGGATCGATGTTGCGTATGAGGTCACGTTCGTTGGCCAAGGCTGCGGCCTCAGCTGGGAAGTTAGGCCTAATATCTTTTATCCTACCAGCTGGTATAAAACGGGATGTAGCCTTTTTAATGACCTCACGTATGTTACGCTCGCCAATGTGTACGTCAGTGGGAATGGGAAGATCACCAAAGGAGCTCTCCGTGAATTCCAAAAAGCCGACCCAATTGGCCTTTTTGAAATTCACGTATGTTCTTTTCTCCGACGTGATAAAATCCGTGGCACGATCGACAGACAGGATGATAGGCAGGTGGTCGGATGACAGGGCCACCATAGGTTGCCAGTTGATGCTCTTAATTAACCCCGGGCTAACAATAGTTAGTTCCGTGGAGCTACTGCAGTTAACAGCCATCCTAGTTGAGGAGTCTCTGTTCACAGTACAGAAAGAGAAATATTTGACTCCCGCTAGGCCGATGTGTTTTAGATGCACCATGGCTATGCCATCAGGGCCGATGGCTTTGGAGTTTTTGGCCTTCCGGATGGCCTCTTGAACCTCTGTAGCGGTGATGGGAACGGGGGCATAGTTTTTGTGTTTATGCGCACGCCTGAAGATTCCACGTCTAGCCCTGTCTTGCGCAGGGTGTGGGTCATATTGTCGACAAAAAGCCTGCGCACATTTCCTGGGGTCATTTATTGTCTTGTCACCAAAGGTAATGTCGACATTTTTTGGTGGACCCGAAGGATTCGACAAAGACTTGACGGTGGACCATAATTTCCCAACACCGGTAGAGAGGTTACAAGACCTGAGGTGCTCCTCCCATTTGGTTTGTTTGTGTTCGTTAACCAGCCGTCTGATTTCCACGTTGAGATCACCGATCTGTGGGTCAGATGGATCGATGTTGCGTATGAGGTCACGTTCGTTGGCCAAGGCTGCGGCCTCAGCTGGGAAGTTAGGCCTAATATCTTTTATCCTACCAGCTGGTATAAAACGGGATGTAGCCTTTTTAATGACCTCACGTATGTTACGCTCGCCAATGTGTACGTCAGTGGGAATGGGAAGATCACCAAAGGAGCTCTCCGTGAATTTCAAAAAGCCGACCCAATTGGCCTTTTTGAAATTCACGTATGTTCTTTTCTCCGACGTGATAAAATCCGTGGCACGATCGACAGACAGGATGATAGGCAGGTGGTCGGATGACAGGGCCACCATAGGTTGCCAGTTGATGCTCTTAATTAACCCCGGGCTAACAATAGTTAGGTCCGTGGAGCTACTGCAGTTAACAGCCATCCTAGTTGAGGAGTCTCCGTTCACAGTACAGAAAGAGAAATATTTGACTCCCGCTAGGCCGATGTGTTTTAGATGCACCATGGCTATGCCATCAGGGCCGATGGCTTTGGAGTTTTTGGCCTTCCGGATGGCCTCTTGAACCTCTGTAGCGGTGATGGGAACGGGGGCATAGTTTTTGTGTTTATGCGCACGCCTGAAGATTCCACGTCTAGCCCTGTCTTGCGCAGGGTGTGGGACATATTGTCGACAAAAAGCCTGCGCACATTTCCTGGGGTCATTTAATGTCTTGTCACCAAAGGTAATGTCGACATTTTTTGGTGGACCCGAAGGATTCGACAAAGACTTGACGGTGGACCATAATTTCCCAACACCGGTAGAGAGGTTACAAGACCTGAGGTGTTCCTCCCATTTGGTTTGTTTGTGTACGTTAACCAGCCGTCTGATTTCCACGTTGAGATCACCGATCTGTGGGTCAGAGGGATCGATGTTGCGTATGAGGTCACGTTCGTTGACCAAGGCTGCGGCCTCAGCTGGGAAGTTAGGCCTAATATCTTTTATCTTACCAACGTGTACGTCAGTGGGAAGATCACCAAAGGAGCTCTCCGTGAATTCCAAAAAGCCGACCCAATTAGCCTTTTTGAAATTCACGTATGTTCTTTTCTCCGAAGTAATGAAATCGTAATGAAACGATCGACGGACAGGATAATAGGCAGGTGGTCGGATGACAAGGCCACCATAGGTTGCCAGTTTATGCTGTTAATTAACCCCGGGCTAACAATAGTGGAGAAGCTCGGCTAAAAATCTCGTTAGCGGTTATGATAACCTGTTGGTATATCGCCGCCATTACTAACAATAGTTAGGTCCGGGGAGCTACTGCAGTTAACAGCCATCCTAGTTGAGGTCTCTCCGTTCACAGTACAGAAAGAGGAAGTGTCAATTTGCTCGGCTAATTCCCGTCCTCTGCCGTCCACAGAAAGGTGTGAATGCCACATATCATGATGGGCATTAAAATCGCCCATGATGATACGGTTATCGCCACAAAGAAACGCCCTAAGGTCAGGACGATAACTTCTGGGGCAGCAGGTGACGGGAGGAATGTATATATTGATTAGCTCGAGATCAACGCCACCAGGTTGTATAACTATACCTTGACACTCTAAAGGTAAGTCACTTTGGTCAGTGTTGATATCAAATTCCCTATACTGCTCCGTATGGTGAACAAGGAACGCGAGTCCACCTCCGCCGTCCGTACGGTCATGCCGGAGTACGTGGTAGCCTCCACTCGCTCGGAGATTCGAGTGGGGGCCAAGTTTTGTCTCCTGGATTGCAGCAATTTTGATTTTATGTAGCTGCATAAATGTGGTTATCTCCGCTATCTTGCCGGTCAAGCCGTTGCAGTTAAATTGCAACAATTTAAATTGCGAAGGAGAGGCAATGGCCACTCTGGGAGTTAAAGACTGATGTGTTCGCCTAGATGGTGGTAGGTTATGTCGCGATATTGATCTCCGTTGCAGTCCTGAAGCCGGCGGAATTCGTTCACTATTAGAAGAGTGTACATCCGTCGGCGTTGAGGGCTGCACAACTCGACAGCAAGGCGCGACAAACACATCAGTCCAGAGATTTCTGTTTGCGAGCCCAGAACATATGGGTTTTTGTTGTTGTTGTTAACAATGAGAACATATGGGTAGGTGACACAGGCCTAGGCAGGAGTTGCACTTGACCGATGCCACAGACGCATATATCCTGTGCCGACATACAGTGCACGAAGAGTGAGGGGCCAGAAGTTGATGGACTTGACTTTCATTCGTGCTAGTGCCGGAAGAAGTTATTAAAGAGTTTAGAGACGGGGGCTGAAGCTCAGTAGTGCTACAAGCATCAACTGATGTGCTACGAAGAAAGTAGCCATGAGTGGGTGCTTGTGCTGTTGATGCACTAGGAAGTAAGCTACAGCCGGGAACACATATATTCTGCTGGGCAATATAATTATTGCAGGCCGTGGAGACTTGATTATTAGAGGGCGATAAAGCAACATATTAGCGTCGCTTGCCTCGGGGCGTCCTAGGACGTGAACAGCAGGGCGCCACAAAATTTTTATAGAAACTAATGGGCCGATGTGTTTTTGGATCTAGTCCGGAGCAACTAGATTTGTGCAACCAACCTTTCCATGATGCACACTGTACTGAGTGTGATCGTCTGTATATATTTTCTTCCGACAAACGCAGCAGAACCATTCTCTTGGGCCAGGATTTGGCTCAATGCCAGCCCGGATCAAGAGAATAAGGAGCAGCCGTGCTGCAAGGGGCTGTTCCGGGGATGACAATAGGTGAGGGAATCGTGACGCGTTAGACAGGGTCACTTCGAAATGTATTGCTCTTGGCCGAGTCATTATACAAAAAAACAACCCGGGTCGTTTCGGTACGAAGGGTATTGTACAGGTACAAATACCGTTCTCGCAGAACCGGCAATACCTGAAACGTTCATTGGAGTCAGCTGCAGGCCGGTAAAAACACCGCGCTCAGAACCGCTACTGGGTGCGTCCTTATGTCTCCCATAACTCATATACACAATGAAGCGGAAATGCTTCCAGTTAGGGAGCATAATGAAATGCTAAACAAGCACTACCTACTGAATTGCTGTAAACCACAGCACCCCAATAGGCAACTGTTTGAGCAAACTTCGCCTCCTAGGACCGTAAGGACGCATCAACGTAAACATGTTGATGGGATCCGGCACTTTATAACAACGCCGTTTGATCCAGGGGTGCATAAGCAGGCCTTGGGGCATATCCATAAAACGACCGTTGGTCACCAGGCCGCGCTCCTCCGGTGAATGCTGTTTTATATGCCTCAACACCACGCATTTCTGTAGAGGAGCGTCATCTTCCTCGAGAGACAAGGGTCACTCTGGCTCAATTACGCTCTGGATATTGTAGCAGAGTAAACTCCAGGCTGAAAGTAATATCCAGGCTGATGAACCCTGATGTGCCGAATGCATGTCCGGCATGCGGCTCGTCCGCCCATAATACGAACCACCTATTCACTTGCTCCACGGAGCCCACTCTTTTAATACCCATCTCCCTTTGTTGTTGTTGTTGTTGTTAACAATGCATTGCCCTGTCTAGAGTGTATGATCATTCCGAAGATCTTCATCAAGCTCTTCTAAGGGGAGTCCAAGGAAACGTGAGGTTTCAACAGGGTTTGTCCAGAGGGACAGAGGGGTTAGAAGAGTAGGTTCAAATGAACAATTGAAGAGATGTAGAGTATCATGGGGGGTCCTACCACATGCAGGGCATGTGTTTGAGATTGTGTCATTAAGTCTGGACAAGTAGGAGTTTAACCTTACACTATAGCCAGACCTAAGCTGTGCCAGGGTAACTCTTGTCTCCCTTGGTAAGGTGCGTTCTTCTTCAGCAATATCCGGTGGAGGACTGTTCATAACGGGGTTCACAGGTAGGGATCCGACAAAAGTATCTACCGACTCGGTGTGGATGTCGGTTAGAGCCCGCTTATGATTCTGCAGATCAAACGGCAAGGTAATATGATGCCGGATCTCATCATAATGTTTACGGAGATGTTTCCTTATGTCTCTCGGGGGCGGATCTATGTCCAAAAGATGACGGTTTTCTGATGGCAGTACTTTGGCAGACTTGTAACTTCGTCCAGTTGGTGTTATGTACATTAGGCGACCATATGGGTGCAGCATAGTCAAAGACTGGTCGGACAATGGCCTTATATGTAGTCAGCAACGTTTCTTTGTCTTTTCCCCAAGTACTGCCGGCAAGTGACTTGAGGATCTTGTTGCGACCACGTACCTTTGAGACCATTGCAGACACATGACCAGCAAATGAGAAAGTATTATCCAATGTCATCCCTAATAACTTTGGGTGGCTGACAGTTGGTAGCTTAGTGCCGTCAACGAAAATGTCTAATTCATTTCTCACCTGGTGCGTCCACGTCGTAAAAAGCGTCGCCGTTGATTTAGTCGGAGATATCGTCAGATCTCGCTCTGTGAAAAACCTGGAAAGGTCGCAGAGGTAACCGTTGATTTTATTACAGAGTTCATCAGTATAGGGGCCCTTCCCCGTCGCCATTATTGTACAGTCGTCAGCATAAGAAACGACGGAGACACCCTCTGGTGGTGGGGGCATCTTCGATAGATAGAAATTAAACAGTGTCGGGGATAGGACACCACCCTGTGGCACCCCCTGTCTAATTCGTCTTGGTTTTGATGTTGCGTTTCTAAAGTTGACCGACGCCTGCCGCCCATTCAAGTAATTAGCGGTCCATCTCTTTAACCCATCAGGTATTTGTGTTTCTAATAGATCTTGTATGAGAGTGGCATGGTTGACTGTGTCAAAAGCTTTCGACAAGTCAAGTGCCACTAACACAGTCCTGTGATTTGGTTGGTTTTGATTTAGACCGCTATTTATTTGCGTTGTAATGGCATTGAGTGCGGTGGTGGTGCTGTGCAGCTTACGGAAGCCATGTTGATGATTAGCCAGGTGCAGATTTGCGGTGTAATACGGGAGCAAAATGGACTCTAGCGTCTTCACTACCGGCGACAAAAGTGATATAGGGCGATATGAATCGCCTATGTTTGCCGGCTTTCTAGGTTTTAATAATGGAACCACTCTCGCCTTTTTCCATATTTCAGGAATGACGAAAGTGTTCAGTGAAAGATTGAATAGAGCCGCTAAGTATTTGTGTCCCTCCTGGCCTAGATGTTTCAGCATCTTCATGGCAATGCCGTCGGGGCCGATGGATTTTGAGGGCTTAGCCTGTCTGATGGCTTCCTTGACCTCTGAGGCAGTGATGACAATGGGCGTGTTTTGGTTTTTGTATTTACGCGCCTGTCGCATGGTTCTACGTTTAGCTCTATCGGGTGGGGAATGTAGTACAAATTGTCTACAGAAGGAGTTCGCACATCCCCTAGGGTCCTTCTTCACCCTGTCACCGAAAGTAATATCTACTTTATCCTTGTATTGTGTTGGATTAGATAGAGCTTTGACCGTAGTCCATAATTTGCCAACACCGTCAGAGAGGTTGCATTGCTCTAGGTGTTGTTTCCATTTGGCCAGTTTGTGTTTATCGACCAACCTACGAATTTCCGCGTTGAGATCCCTTATACGGGGGTCTGCGGGATTGAGACTTCGCACTTCATCTCTTTCTCTAGCCATGGCCGCTGCCTCCGCGGGGAAATTTGGTCTTATTCGGGATATTCGACCCGCAGGAATGAAGCGTCTAGAGGCCAAGTCAATGATGTTGCGGAAGTCTCGTTCGCCTTTGCGTACGTCCGTAGGAATGGATAGAGCCGCCAAGGATTGGTCCGTATATGTCTGAAAACTGTCCCAGTCCGCCTTGGTAAAGTTGATGTATGTACCATGCTCAGGTGTTATAAAGTCCGTCGGTCGTTCGATGGTAATGACTATTGGGAGATGGTCAGACGCCAGCGTGAGTATGGGTCGCCAATTGGTGTTGTTCAATAGTCCTGCACTTACGATAGAAATATCTGGCGAACTATAGCAGTTACCCGATACTCTCGTTGGGGCGTCTCCGTTCAATGTACAGAAAGCCGTATCATCTATTTGTTCTGCGAGTACATGCCCCCTACTGTCTGCTGGCAAGTTTGAGTGCCACATGTCGTGGTGCGCATTGAAGTCGCCCAGGATCACGCGGTTATCTCCTCGTAATAGCAAGCTAATGTCGGGGTGATAACCGGTGGGGCAACATGAGACAGGGGGTATGTAGATGTTAATGATTTGCAGATCGACATCTCCTGTACGGATGGTAATACCTTGGCTTTCTAAGATATCATCCGTTCCTTCGATGTCGGTATCAAATAGATGATACTGTACAGAGTTGTGCGTTATGAACGCTAGACCACCTCCCAGACCTCCTGTTGCTCTATGACGGTCTTTCCGGTGAATGTTATATCCGCCATAGGTAATGAGGTCCGACCTTGGACTGAGCTTGGTTTCTTGGATTGCGGCAAGTTTTATGTCATATTGCGTCATCAAATTAGTTATCTCTGCGATCTTACCAGTTAATCCGTTACAGTTGTGCTGTAAGATTTGGAAGTGCACCGGTGGGGTCGATGTCGAGTTAACCAAAGGCGTAAGAGACGGATGTGTTCGCCCAGGTGTTGGTAGGCGAAGACCAAGGCTGTGCCTCAGCCTAGTTAGCTGTGGACCTGGTGTAACCGGGTTGGCTGGCGTCGTAGGTTGAGGCGTATTACAGCATGGTGCGATGAACGCATCCGTCCAAAGATTCCTGTTTGCGAGCCCAGAGCATAGATGTACGTGGCATTGGCCTAAGCAGTTATTGCATTTGACCGATGACGCGAGCGTGTATAATCTTTGGCGACAAACAGTACACGTCGAGACAGGTGCAAGAAGATGTTGATCCTGACTCACGTGTAAACGGGAGGGGGGGGTGTAACAAAGAAACAGACAGAGACTGATGCTCGGAGTTGCTCATGTCTAAACTGCTCCGGTGGGAGCAAGAGTGTTGAGCTGCTGCGCGTGATGTTGACGCCATAAGGCACGAGCAACAGTCTGGAATTTGTGTGGCGGGTATAGCAGAGATGCTGCTAGTCGTTAAGACATTATTATTATTATTATTAGTATTGCTACTAGAAGGTGGCGGTAGGGGTGCGCTTGAACGGCGCTTACCGCGGGACGCCCGACGGCGCAAACAACAAGGGGCCACGAAAGTACTAAAGAAAGTACGGGGTCTGTGGATGTTAAGGTTAAGCCCTGAACATCCAGATTTATGGAGCCATCTCTTACACGAGAAGCATTGCACAGAATGCGACCGTTTAATATATATTTTTTTGCAACAGACACTGCATATCCATTCTTTTGGTCCGGGGTTCGGCTCAACGCCCGCCCGTAACAAAAGAATATCTTGCAGCCCTGCTGCAAGGGGGGAGGATGATAGTTTCGGAATGGGACAAAACATACTAAACAGGGTTACATCGAAAGTGACTGTCCTTGGCCGAGGTAAAACCCCGGGTGGTTCCACTGCGCAGAGATCCATGGCGATGTCCTGGGTTTTCTGCTCTGAGAAGTGACTGTACATAGGGAACCCCCATCTCCCTTTGGTCCAACCCTATTGAAACTGCTAGTTTTCTTGGACTCCGTTCGGCCTCAGGATCACGAATCCGGAAGCGCTTTTTTAATTTTTTGTTTTAGTGAAAAGTTATGGTCAAAAAACCGAATAATGACCCGGGTCCGATATCAAAATTGGGGAGGAATCCATGGTATTTATGTGCGGAACACCTTTCTGAGTTGGCGGCCTTCGGCCGCGCTTATAAAAAATAACCCTGGGCTACGCCATCCCAAGTCCGGACGCGTGACATAACCGTGGCTACCGCCACGGCGGGACTTTTTTTGCACGTTTTTAGGGACAGTCTAATAAAATTACAACAACCACATGAAAACTTGAAACTTTGATTGCAAATATCTCTGCAGAGAAGCTAAATATTAAAAACGCGCTTCCGGATTCGTGATCATGAGGGCGAACCCCGTCTTTTGAGCTATATCACATAATTTTAGCTAATTTATTAGCAGTTGACCCCTAAAGGAAAGTAATACCATTTTTTATGGTATTTGTTTCCTTTAGGGGTAAACTGCTAATAAATTAGCTAAAAAGACGGGATTCGGCCTCAGGCTCATGCCCCCAACTCAGAAAGGTGTTTCCACATAAATACCATGGATTGCGCCCCAATTTTGGTATCGCCCCGGGTCATTTTTCGTTTTTTTGCCCATAACTTTTCACTAAAACAAAAAATTAAAAAGCGCTACCGGATTCTGATCCTGAGGCCAAAACGCGTCTTTTGAGGTATCTCCCATATTTTTAGCTAATTTATTAGGAGTTGTCCCCTATAGGAAACTAATACCAATAATAAAAATCACTGTAACGATTAAATCGGTTGTACGATATTGCTAAAATAGCAAATTTATCGCGTCTGTGCACAACATTGTATACCTTATAGTAGGGAGAAACAATGGTGCATAAGCGAACTATTTGACACACATAAAACATCGGAATAAAGACGCTAAAAACAAATCGAGCGAGAAACTTACACTTAACGATAGAGTTGCAAAACTATCGATGGTAATATAGTTTTTTTTTTTTTGTGAAGCATCGATATTTTTTTGCGATAGTCGATATTGTGACGAATTCGTTGATTTCACGATTATTTTCTTTGAGTTCTATCACTCCACGTCAAACAAAACACAGAGATTCTGCTTAATAAATAGTACGCTGTATTCACTACCAAAAACCGTAGTACAATATCGCGGGTTAAAGCTTTCGGCAGAATCAGTCCGTCAATACGTAATGTACGTGACGTACGTCGTGACAAAACGTACGTGCCGCACAGGGATGGCACATAGCAATTCACGTACGTCATGTTGAAGTACACAGATGTGTCAACAAAGTAATTAGCGCAAAACGAAAATTATTAAAAAACAACATAACAAATACAAAATTTCGTTTAAAAACATGGAATATATTAAAAAATTACTTTGGTTAAATTTGCTTTTTCACAATTTTCACAAACCCGTTGTCAAATTGGCGGTAAATTTGATTTTGACATTTGTCACGCAGCTGCCGTTCCGTCAAAAAAGAAAGTTGGCAAAGGATGCCGGATCCGTTGACTGATACTTTGTCAATCTAGCGTTTTACATGCAAAATACATACATCCTACTCGGCTGTCAGTTTCTTCCTTTTCCGGCCAGTACGTGACGGACTGATTATGCCGAACGCTTAATTCACTGTTCAGTACTTCACTGTACGTCGATCGTATCGACGTAAGGCGATAGCCACAGGGCTACGCTGCCCTTGTGATCATAGCGCCGCCCGGTAAACCATCACGAGAGAAGCCAAGCCTCTCTGGCGCGACGACTAAGATCTTCCCTCTCCCAATCCAGGGTGTTATGCGACCACGTGCCAGTGGAGGCAAATCGTGGCTGTAATCGAACGGAGCCTCTCTGATACCGGGCCGCCTCGGAGAGTAACTATGGTCTTACCGCGGTATGGGGCTCTGCCGCGGCGGACGACACATTCCCCTTACTCTTCCCTTGACCCTAAGCTGGCCTTGCCCGGCGAGGGATCGTACGAATAAGATTAATAATAACAATAAAATGGATAAAAACACTAAAACTAAAGATACAATTACGTATTCTGCCCAGCAGAGGAGGACAATTCTTGAGCAGGCGAGAACGCAACGTCGGAGGACAAACTCCATTTCAATATCAGCCGAGAGATCGACAGCGAAGGCAACTATGGGGCGATTAGCTTTGGATAATAAAGGGGCGATCCCCAAATCAAGTTCCGGTACAAACACAGTGAAGCCAACAGCGGCTGATGCTAAATATCCAGCAAGTGCCGGTACCGAAACCAAGTTCTTAACGTCTGTGGCAGTGGTCTCACGACCTGGCCCCAGAGATCTGTAGTAGTGACCAGGTCATAGTGGTGTAACACAAGGGAGTAAAGGCTGAACGCACTTTCAGAGGAAGCTCGCAGTATGTGCCCAATACAAAGTGATGGCACAAGCACCAGGTTGTTGTTGTTGTTAACAATGCATTGCCCTGTCTAGAGTGTATGATCATTCCGAAGATCTTCATCAAGCTCTTCTAAGGGGAGTCCAAGGAAACGTGCAGTTTCAACAGGGTTTGTCCAGAGGGACAGAGGGGTTAGAAGAGTAGGTTCAAATGAACAGTTGAAGAGATGTAGAGTATCATGGGGGGTCCTACCACATGCAGGGCATGTGTTTGAGATTGTGTCATTAAGTCTGGACAAGTAGGAGTTTAACCTTACACTATATCCAGACCTAAGCTGTGCCAGGGTAACTCTTGTCTCCCTTGGTAAGGTGCGTTCTTCTTCAGCAATATCCGGTGGAGGACTGTTCAGAACGGGGTTCACAGGTAGAGATCCGACAAAAGTATCTACCGATTCGGTGTGGATGTCGGTTAGAGCCCGCTTATGATTCTGCAGATCAAACGGCAAGGTAATATGATGCCGGATCTCATCATAATGTTTACGGAGATGTTTCCTTATGTCTCTCGGGGGCGGATCTATGTCCAAAAGATGACGGTTTGGATGTGCTGGCTTGTGGCAGTTCAGAAGGAATTGCTTGCTCAGCATTTCCGCATGCTCTTTTACATTGAGCAGTTTTGCCTCCTGATGGAGGTGAGACTCGGAAGACATGAGGAGACATCCCGTAGCAGTTCTGATGGCAGTATTTTGGCAGACTTGTAACTTCGTCCAGTTGGTGTTATGTACATTAGGCGACCATATGGGTGCAGCATAGTCAAAGACTGGTCGGCCAATGGCCTTATATGTAGTCAACAACGTTTCTTTGTCTTTTCCCCAAGTACTGCCGGCAAGTGACTTGAGGATCTTGTTGCGACCACGTACCTTTGAGACCATTGCAGACACATGACCAGCAAATGAGAAAGTATTATCCAATGTCATCCCTAATAACTTTGGGTGGCTGACAGTTGGTAGCTTAGTGCCGTCAACGAAAATGTCTAATTCATTTCTCACCTGGTGCGTCCACGTCGTAAAAAGCGTCGCCGTTGATTTAGTCGGAGATATCGTCAGATCTCGCTCTGTGAAAAACCTGGAAAGGTCGCAGAGGTAACCGTTGATTTTATTACAGAGTTCATCAGTATAGGGGCCCTTCCCCGTCGCCATTATTGTACAGTCGTCAGCATAAGAAACGACGGAGACACCCTCTGGTGGTGGGGGCATCTTCGATAGATAGAAATTAAACAGTGTCGGGGATAGGACACCACCCTGTGGCACCCCCTGTCTAATTCGTCTTGGTTTTGATGTTGCGTTTCTAAAGTTGACCGACGCCTGCCGCCCATTCAAGTAATTAGCGGTCCATCTCTTTAACCCATCAGGTATTTGTGTTTCTAATAGATCTTGTATGAGAGTGGCATGGTTGACTGTGTCAAAAGCTTTCGACAAGTCAAGTGCCACTAACACAGTCCTGTGATTTGGTTGGTTTTGATTTAGACCGCTATTTATTTGCGTTGTAATGGCATTGAGTGCGGTGGTGGTGCTGTGCAGCTTACGGAAGCCATGTTGATGATTAGCCAGGTGCAGATTTGCGGTGTAATACGGGAGCAAAATGGACTCTAGCGTCTTCACTACCGGCGACAAAAGTGATATAGGGCGATATGAATCGCCTATGTTTGCCGGCTTTCTAGGTTTTAATAATGGAACCACTCTCGCCTTTTTCCATATTTCAGGAATGACGAAAGTGTTCAGTGAAAGATTGAATAGAGCCGCTAAGTATTTGTGTCCCTCCTGGCCTAGATGTTTCAGCATCTTCATGGCAATACCGTCGGGGCCGATGGATTTTGAGGGCTTAGCCTGTCTGATGGCTTCCTTGACCTCTGAGGCAGTGATGACAATGGGCGTGTTTTGGTTTTTGTATTTACGCGCCTGTCGCATGGTTCTACGTTTAGCTCTATCGGGTGGGGAATGTAGTACAAATTGTCTACAGAAGGAGTTCGCACATCCCCTAGGGTCCTTCTTCACCCTGTCACCGAAAGTAATATCAACTTTATCCTTGTGTTGTGTTGGATTAGATAGAGCTTTGACCGTAGTCCATAATTTGCCAACACCGTCAGAGAGGTTGCATTGCTCTAGGTGTTGTTTCCATTTGGCCAGTTTGTGTTTATCGACCAACCTACGAATTTCCGCGTTGAGATCCCTTATGCGGGGGTCTGCGGGATTGAGACTTCGCACTTCATCTCTTTCTCTAGCCATGGCCGCTGCCTCCGCGGGGAAATTTGGTCTTATTCGGGATATTCGACCCGCAGGAATGAAGCGTCTAGAGGCCAAGTCAATGATGTTGCGGAAGTCTCGTTCGCCTTTGCGTACGTCCGTAGGAATGGATAGAGCAGCCAAGGATTCGTCCGTATATGTCTGAAAACTGTCCCAGTCCGCCTTGGTAAAGTTGATGTATGTACCATGCTCAGGTGTTATAAAGTCCGTTGGTCGTTCGATGGTAATGACTATTGGGAGATGGTCAGACGCCAACGTGAGTATGGGTCGCCAATTGGTGTTGTTCAATAGTCCTGCACTTACGATAGAAATATCTGGCGAACTATAGCAGTTACCCGATACTCTCGTTGGGGCGTCTCCGATCAATATACAGAAAGCCGTATCATCTATTTGTTCTGCGAGTACATGCCCCCTACTGTCTGCTGGCAAGTTTGAGTGCCACATATCGTGGTGCGCATTGAAGTCGCCCAGGATCACGCGGTTATCTCCTCGTAATAGCAAGCTAATGTCGGGGTGATAACCGGTGGGGCAACTTGAGACAGGGGGTATGTAGATGTTTATGATTTGCAGATCGACATCTCCTGTACGGATGGTAATACCTTGGCTTTCTAAGATATCATCCGTTCCTTCGATGTCGGTATCAAATAGATGATACTGTACAGAGTTGTGCGTTATGAACGCTAGACCACCTCCCAGACCTCCTGTTACTCTATGACGGTCTTTCCGGTGAATGTTATATCCGCCATAGGTAATGAGGTCCGACCTTGGACTGAGCTTGGTTTCTTGGATTGCGGCAAGTTTTATGTCATATTGCGTCATCAAATTGGTTATCTCTGCGATCTTACCAGTTAATCCGTTACAGTTGTGCTGTAAGATTTGGAAGTGCGCCGGTGGGGTCGATGTCGAGTTAACCAAAGGCGTGAGAGACGGATGTGTTCGCCCAGGTGTTGGTAGGCGAAGACCAAGGCTGTGCCTCAGCCTAGTTAGCTGTGGACCTGGTGTAACCGGGTTGGCTGGCGTCGTAGGCTGAGGCGTGTTACAGCATGGTGCTATGAACGCATCCGTCCAAAGATTCCTGTTCGCGAGCCCAGAGCATAGATGCACGTGGCATTGGCCTAAGCAGTTATTGCATTTGACCGATGAAGCGAGCGTGTATAATCTTTGCCGACAAACAGTACACGTCGAGACAGGTGCAAGAAGATGTTGATCCTGACTCACGTGTAAACGGGAGGGGGGGTGTAAAAAAGAAACAGACAGAGACTGATGCTCGGAGTTGCTCATGTCTAAACTGCTCCGGTGGGAGCAAGAGTGTTGAGCTGCTGCGCGTGATGTTGACGCCATAAGGCACGAGCAACAGTCTGGAATTTGTGTGGCGGGTATAGCAGAAATGCTGCTAGTCGTTAAGACATTATTATTATTATTAGTATTGCTACTAGAAGGTGGCGGTAGGGGTGCGCTTGAACGGCGCTTACCGCGGGACGCCCGACGGCGCAAACAACAAGGGGCCACGAAAGTACTAAAGAAAGTACGGGGTCTGTGGATGTTAAGGTTAAGCCCTGAACATCCAGATTTATGGAGCCATCTCTTACACGAGAAGCATTGCACAGAATGCGACCGTTTAATATATATTTTTTTGCAACAGACACTGCATATCCATTCTTTTGGTCCGGGGTTCGGCTCAACGCCCGCCCGTAACAAAAGAATATCTTGCAGCCCTGCTGCAAGGGGGGAGGATGATAGTTTCGGAATGGGACAAAACATACTAAACAGGGTTACATTGAAAGTGACAGTCCTTGGCCGAGGTAAAACCCCGGGTGGTTCCACTGCGCAGAGATCCATGGCGATGTCCTGGGTTTTCTGCTCTGAGAAGTGACTGTACATAGGTCAAACAACGGCGGTGTAAAAGTAGGTCGCCTCCCAGTTGGTGCACCCTGGGTAACGCTAAATGGCCTACATAGCCTACACGGCTAGTTTCTTGTATTGCCGGTTCTACGAGAACGGTACCAGTACTTGTGCTGTACCCATCGTGCCGAAACGACCCGGGCCGTTTTATTATATCGACCCGGCCAAGAGCAATACACTCGGGGTGACCCTGTCTGACATTTAGGCAGGGCTACACCTCGCTACAACAACAACAACAACGGCGGTGCTGACGGCCATAGCGGTACAAATTTGAGAAAGGGCAATGACGCTGCAAAAGACAACGACGCTAACAATGCAAATGAAAAAGGTAGCAGCTACAATGAAAACGATGGCAATGGTCCGAACGATGATGACGACGACAATGGTCCGAACGGGGTGTAAAAGTAGGTCGCCTCCCAGTTGGTGCACCCTGGGTAACTCTAAATGACCTACATAGCCTACACGGCTAGTTTCTTGTATTGTCGGTTCTACGAGAACGGTAACAGTACTTGTGCTGTACCCATCGTGCCGAAACGACCCGGGCTGTTTTCTTATATCGACCCAGCCAAGAGCAATACACCCGGGGTGACCCTGTCTGACATTTAGACAGGGCTACACCTCGCTACAACAACAACAACAACAATGGTCCGAACAATGACAACGGAAACGGCTTAAGCAATGACAATGGCGCAGATAGCGCGGAAATAATCAACGTATCGAACGATGGTAACGACGACGGCTCTGTTGGCGGCGACGTCAACGTCGCAGACGGCAGCATCTATAATAACGGCGCGTTCGGCGAAATTTATCGAATCGAAAGTGTACAGTGCCAAACGGTAACCCCACTACACACTGACACCCCGAAAGACTGCAACTTATATAAACTAAAATTGATGGAAAAAGAAGTCGAGTTGCTAAAATTAAAGCTCGAATTGGAAAAGGCCAGCACTCCTCGTAGTACAAAGAAGGACGTGCCGCTAGAAACAATAAACGAGCTGATGGCAAGTTACGATGGCGGTGATGGTTTCGATGTATTTTGCTCTCAACTACGCCATTTTCAACGAGTCCTCAAAGTCGACGACGAAGCCTTAAATTTAGTGATTGGGCTCAAGTTAAAAAGGTGCTGCACTGAGTTGGTACAACTCGAACCATATGTTCACTAAGAGTGTCGACGAAATCTTGCGAGAGATGACCGCACTGTTTACCACCAAACACAATTTACTAGAAATACGTCGCAAATTCGAAAACAGAACATGGAAAGCAGGACAAAATTTGTAGCATATGTAAACGAAAAACGTTTGTTGAGCACAGCGCTAAAGCTCGGCGACATTGAGCTTGTCGAGTACATAATAGATGGTATCCCTGATACACAACTAAAAGTACAAACCACTATCCAAAATTTTAAATCATTCAACGAATTATTAGTAAGCATTCCGCACTATAGAGCTACCACAACGAGCTGCGGCCAAAACAACTCCGGAAACGTTAAAATGCTACAACTGCAATTGTTCGGGCCATAAGTCTAATGAGTGCAGAAAACCAAAACGTGATCCAGGAACTTGTTTTGCATGTGGTGAGCGAGGTCATTTTGCGGTTAACTGCAAACATTACAAAAAGTCGTCGTCCGTGAATAAGTTTGTAAGTAATTTTAGTATAGATATTTTAGCACAGCCTAGCATTAATATTTTTATAGAATGTCTAATCGATTCGGGGAGTCCGGTCACTTTAATGAAACAAAGTCTCGTGCCTAAAGGAATAATTTTAAGAAAAATAAACATGAAATATTTTGGAATCAATAATTCGATGTTAAATACTATTGGAAGTTTAAATTGTTTAGTTAAAGTTATCAATAAAAAGATATTAACGGAATTTGTAGTCATCCCCGATGAATCGATTAGTTATTCAGTCATCTTAGGTAGAAATTTTATTGAGTGAAGTGGAGCAAAGCTCCAAATTGATGGAGTTGAATTTTTAGACGAAAATACGGGAAAGTTTGTTGAAAACAATGCATCCATGGTCAACGGTGATAACAACAAAACGTTGTTAGAACAAAATTACTTATATGCAAACCGGCATCTCGAACCCAAGGTTCGAAAGGAAATTCGCTTAGGGTTAGAAAATAACAAACCTTTCAGTTGCACGCCCAGAAGGTTATCATATAGCGAAAACGATAAGTTACAAAAAATTTTAGATGATTATGTGAACAAAGGTTACATACGCCCTAGTGAGGCGGAGTTTGTATCCCCAATAGTGCTAGTGAAAAAGAAAATAGGGGAACTTCGAATGTGTGTAGATTACAGGAAGCTTAATAAAATTACTGCAAAAGATAACTACCCCATACCACTCATCGATGACTTACTCGATAGGTTAGTAAACAAAAAGTGGTTCACTAAGCTAGATCCATGTATTTGTGGAAGAAGAGTCAATAAAATATCCATCCTTTACAACTCCTTTGGGGTAATTTGAGTTGAGTTGATTTGATTTTGTGTTTTTCCGACAGGGTGGATACTAGATGTATATTGGAACGATTTTCCGTCATCCTTGTCAAATTTGGTTTTGTAACAAACCGGTTTCGGCGATCTGCCATCTTCAGTGTTCGATTTCGTTCTCGAACACTGAAGATGGCAGATCGCCGAAACCGGTTTGTTACAAAACCAAATTTGACAAGGATGACGGAAAATCGTTCCAATATACATCTAGTATCCACCCTGTCGGAAAAACACAAAATCAAATCAACTCAACTCAAATTACCCCAAAGGAGTTGTAAAGGATGGATATTTTATTGACTCTTCTTCCACAAATACATGGATCTAGCTTAGTGAACCACTTTTTGTTTACGAGAACGAAATCGAACACTGAAGATGGCAGATCGCCGAAACCGGTTTGTTACAAAACCAAATTTGACAAGGGATGACGCAAAATCGTTCCAATATACATCTAGTAATTTGAGTTCTTAAGGATGCCGTTCGGGTTAAGGAATGCTCCGGCTACCTTTCAAAAGTTTATAAATACAATTTTCGCGGACATGATGCGCGAGGGCGAAGTGATTGTATACCTCGATGATATCATGATCCCGACAGAAAAGTTGAAAGAACATTTGTGTATATTACGTAAAGTCTTTCTGTGATTATCTCAAAATAAACTAGAATTGCGGTTTAATAAATGCGAGTTCCTCATGACTGAAATATCATATTTAGGTTATTCAATTCCTGGAAAGGGCATAAGGGCTGATAAAAGGGGCTTAAGTGCAATCGAAAATTACGCGGTGCCAACCAAATTGTAGGAAGTTCACAGCTTCCTTGGGCTTTGCTCGTATTTTCGAAGATTCATAAAAGATTTCTCAATCATAGCGAAGTCACTTTACGACCTTTTGAAAAAGTTAGAAAAATTTCGTTTTGGCCAGACAGAACTAGAAGTTTTCGATGCACTTAACCCTTTCAGACCTAGCTATATCAATTGTGATCATCATCATCATTTATTGGCGCTTAACCGCCTAAGCGATTTTGGCCGTCGCCTATCAAAGCACGCCAGTCATTCCTTTTTAGCGATAACTGACGCCAATTGGAAACCCCAAGGGAGTTCAAGTGTGATATCTGGCTTTAAATACAGAAAATTACATTAAAATTTTTTGGTTCACGTGTTTACAGGCAAGCAGTGATTGTGACAACTGTTTTTCAATAGATCTGCAAAAACAAAATAATTTTCGAATGTTAAATAGCGGATAAAATGTTTCATTTTCAAAGTGACCTTTAGCAAGCTTAGGGCCGCTTGCATAAAAGCTGATAACGACTAACCGGAGTTTAATTGACGTATTTTGTATGGTTAGCTGTCAAGTTAATCACCGATTGGCTTAATCGGCTTTTATGCAAGTGGCCCTTAGACATGTGTCCACGTGGTAAGTGTTTTTTCGTTTTTAACATATAAACCTTAAATTATAAAAGTTTTTTAAGTTTAATAATAGTATTTATATTGTGATTGTGTTCATTTAAACAATTTTTTCTAAAAGTTACTATTAATTGGAAGGAAGTGTATAACAGATATCACAATTGTGCTATTCAGGCACAAAATGCTGTTGCGTTGCTTGCTCACAAATGTGTTATCTACATTTTTTCTAAGAAAATTTTCCGATTTGGGAAACAGCGATGACATTGAAGCAGTTCTAGATATTCTAGATCAATCTGATATAGACTTTAGTGATGCTGATGATAATATAGATGAAACTTGGACACCGTTTAACGTCAACACTGGAGAGCAAGAAAGCGATGAAAGTACGGATAATGATGAGGGGGATACAGAAGCTCAACAGTTAAGTACTGCAAGTCCACATGTCCAACAGCCGTCATCGATTAATAGAACCAAAGCACCCCCTAGGCGGGAGATTTGGAAAAATTCGCCTTTCCCTAGCACGCAGCTCCCTGTTACTTATGGATGCCAAAACACCGTAATCCTGAAGGCGCCCTTAGAGTATTTTAATAACTATTTTCCAGAATGGCACTATGAGAATACTGTCAATTTTACAAAAAAGTACGTATTGGCTAATCGAGGTCTGGAGGCGCGTTACGTATCAGCCGACATAAAAAGATTTTACGGATGTGCAATTATAATGGGTTGCCTTGGCTATCCTGCAATAAGGATGTACTGGTCAAACGAATGCAAGATTCCCGCTATATATAACTATGTCTCGAGACAAATTTCTCCAACTTCGATCAGACATACACTTTGAGGACTTTTCCGTTCCAGATTCTACCAATAAATTTTGGAGAATTCAATCAATCATAGACATGGTTAGGAAGCGTTGCAATGAACTGGCAACTGATATCACAAGCTACTCGATTGACGAGCAGATGATACCATTTACTGGACGATGTCCTGCTAGACAAGTAATTCGATCGAAGCCGCGGCCCATTGGATTAAAAAATCTTGTATGTGCAACTTCTACAGGTATTATAGTGGATTTTGAAATTTTTCAAGGTGCCGGGACATTTGAAAACTGTGGTCTTGGGCATGGGCCATCTATAGTCATGAGGTTAATAAAAAACTTACCAAAAGGCAGCCAGATCTATTTTGACAGGTTTTTTACTAAAATACCTCTCGTAGAAGCGCTGTACCAAATGAATTATCCCGCAACAGGTACAATTATGGCGAACAGAATACCCAAATGTGTTAAATTCCCTCTGGACAAAGATATGAGTCGTGGCGATATATGTCAGTTTACAAATGGTAATAATGTAGCTCTTGTGAAGTGGAAGGACACAAAGAGCGTTACTGTTGCTTCAAGTAAATGTGGAAAGGACCCTGTGGGTGAAGTTGAGAGGTGGAATAAAAATTTAAAACGCCGTTTGCCAGTTGAAATACCTTCCGTAATTGAAAATTATAATTCGTTTATGGGAGGAGTTGATTTGTGTGATCAAATGCTTGAATATTACAGGATTAAAATGAAAAAAAAAAAAAGAAATGGACTATCAAGGTATTTTTTCACTTTCTTGATCTGGCAATCTATAACTCATGGATGGAATACAGAGCAGACTGTAAGCTTTCTGGCGTACCAAAGTCAAAAGTCAAGTCGTTTTTAACATTTAAAATGGAACTTGGTAGTGTACTTGCAGCTTATTTTAAAGCTCCTGATCAAGACAACCGTTTCAACTGCCTGAAGATTTTTACGGAACCAAATATCGACCCCATGATGCACCTGATGACATACGGTATGATCGCTACGGTCACTGGCCTTCAGTTTCGGATGATCCGCCAAGGGTACCATACACGTAACTGATTAAAGTATTGTTATTTTTCTTTTATTATTTTATATCACTGTATATTCAAAAAATTTAAAGTGAAAATATTTTTATAAAAGACTGAAGTATCTTAATATTTTTGAGTACAAATAAATATCGAAACTATAACTATGGGCTATTTTAATGGAGGTATTTTACAATCTATGACCTAGATACCACAATTGTGCGTTGTCCTGTTTTCAAAAAAGGACATTTGGGAATTTTTCTGGTAGTGTATTTTGGCGCATATTTTCAAAAATTATTTTGATTCTAACGCTTAATGCGAAATAATTAAGAAAATAAACCCTAGGTCTGAAAGGGTTAAAGGAAAAATGTTAGTCGCTCCGGTATTAAGGTGATGGCCCAAAGCACGCTTGCTTTGCTGGCTTTGCCTAGAGAAATGTCAAAATTCTTTTGAACTCTACTAAAATGTATGAAATTTGGCCCAGTGGCCGCCTTACTTTGCTTGCTTGAAACGCTTCAAAGCGTCGAATAGCCCAAATCTCTATTTGACAGCGCTTTAAACGCTTCGCTGTTTGTCTTGTTGTTGTCTTGGTTTTCTCATCCTGTATTTTTGACAACTTTTGTAGCTTCTATTGGGCCATGAAAGCTTTAAAAGGAAAGCAAGGTAAGCCTAGGTAAGCAAGGCAAGCAAAGCAAGTACATTGGGTCATCAGCTTTAGCCATATACGACCCTAACGAAGCCACAGAACTCCGCTGTGATGCGAGCTCCCTAGATTTCGGAGCAAAAGAAGAAAGACGCAAAACTGCACCCAGTTTCCTATTTCTCAAAACGAAAAACGGAAGCAGAATCTAGGTACCACATTTTTGAACTGGAAACGTTAGCCATAATATATGCGCTAAAACGGTTCAGAGTCTACCTCCAAGCGATAAAATTTAAAATTGTTACCGATTGCAATTCGCTCACACTGACGCTGAACAAAAAAGAGATGAATCCTAGAATCGCTAGGAGGGTAAAATATCATTCATACTAACACTTTTGGAGAAAACTTAATCATATGCCAGAATAGAGATGATCATATTGGAAAAATAAGAAAAGAATTGGAAGTCAAAGAAAATAGTAACTATGAAATGAGGAATGGAATAATTTACAAAAAAAGTGGCAATGATCTACTGTTCAATGTACCCGAAGATATGGAACAACACGTGCTGTACAAATTCAAGCTAACGGCCAGATGGAAAAGATATGAGCTGGGACAAAGTGTTAGGGCCACTTGCATAAAAGCCGATAATGCCTAATCGGTGATTAACTTGACAGCTAACCATACAAAATACGTCAATTAAACTCCGATTAGTCGTTATCGGCTTTTATGCAAGCGGCCCTTAGAGATAGTAGAGTACTCAATGAATAATATGGTACACAAAGCCACAAAAGAACATCCTAGTGTACTACTTTTTGGAATAACCCAAAGAGGAAAAGTCATCGATAGTGTGAAAGAAAACGTTCTAGAAGATACAAGAGGTTCGGAGTGTACAGACATAGAAAGCGTTAGGGAACAAGCAGAGGCAGTACAACATAAAGCCCAAGTTTATAATAAAATCTATTCAGACTCCAGACCCCAGAAATCCCGCACATTCGAAATAGGGGACTACGTAGTTATTTCCAATATCAGCTCACAAATAGGAGCCTCCAGTAAACTTATACCCAGATTTAAAGGACCATATAGAATATCCAAAGTATTGGAAATTATCGCTACCTGGTAGAGGATGTAGAAGGTTTTCAACATACGCAAATTCCCTACAAAGGCATTTTTGCGATTGAAAATCTAAAACCGTGGCTGAATTGTAAAAATGGAAAAAATTAAACAAATTAAATAAAAACAAAATTTTTTTTGTACTCAAATTTTTATGGAATTTTAGAATAAATTAATTTTCGAAGTCGAAAGATGGCTAAATTGTAAAAATGTTAAAGTTGAACAATTAAAAGAAATTTTTTTTACGTAGATTTTATTGAATCTTATAATAAATTAAATTTTGAATTTAATTATAAATCAAAGATGAATAAGTTTATATATATGTAACATGATCGCTTGTACATGTCAATACTTGTAAGAACTTTATACGCTGTTACCAAATATATGTGTACGTTATTGTGCAGTCGGTGTAGAATCAGGCTATTCTATTTTAGCAGAATGGTCGAGAGAGAAAAGATATAACTGTCGTTAGGTAAATTTTTATCGAGTTTTATAAAGCACAATTTTATAAATTTAAATGTGAAAAAAAAACTTTAAATTATTTCTAGAAGTCGAAATTTTAAAGAATTACAATGTCGTAAATGGAAAATTTGTAACATGAATGCCTGTGCATGTCAATACTTCTAAGTTTTATGTACCGTTAGGTTCCGAAATATATGTGCAATTTGTCAATAAGCGTAGAATCAGGCGATTCTATTTTATCAGAATGGCCGAGTTGTAGTAGTGACTAGGTCATAGTGGTGTAACACAAGGGTTAAGGTATGAACTAAGTGCATGTGGCAACGCCTTGCAGGCAGGGTAGATTTAAAACGAGTACTTGTAAGCACTACTGTTCGTCGCATTGACAGTAGTGCCTACTAGTTTTTTGAGTAATTACAAGGTTGTATACATTTCTGAGCTTTTTCAGAAAACTTCTCATGATACCAACACAAACCTGATGATGATTGTTTTGTTCTCGATTTTGATCGAGACCTAGATTTTGAACGAAATTACACATTTTTCTGAACATTGAGTTTTTGTACAGCATCAGTTAATATTTGAATTTGATGTTCTAAACGACTAATGTGGTCATTTTGTTCAGTTGTTGTTGAGGATATTGCTTGCACATGACCCTGTTTACTAGATACAACCCTGCAAACCAGATACCGGCTAGCAACCAAGTTAAATAGTTGGTTTCATTAATTTTTCATACGGTTACCGAAGTAGCTAATTTTATTCAGGCCGTGTGAAAATTTTAACCATATTAACACTTTGCCTCTCCCTTGCACTTATTCTATTTTTCCATTTGCTATAAAGTATACCTGCACTCTTCAAAATAAAAAATTTCCCTTTCAAACTGTGGCTAATGTTTTGGTTAAAATGTAGTTAACAGCCATTTGTTGAAGTCGTCAATGTTTTGGCTAACATGTTGTTAATAGTATTTGTTGACATGGTTATGGAAACTGGTAACAGGTGGCTAACATTATGTTATGAAACAGTAAATGTTTTGGTTAACATGCTGTTAAAATTATTCTTTGAATAAGTCAACAAACAAGCTAGCATATGGTTAACATAAGTAGTTGAATCGGTTACCGAACCAGCTAGCATATGGTTAACATTTATAATTGAATAGGTTACCAAACCAGTTACCAATATGGTTATTGCTAAAAGGACAATACTTACCGAATTTTTCCAAATAAATTGCACAAAAATTAATATATATACATATTTTATCATTTATTAATTTATATTAAACATTTATTTATTGATATTATACATACTAATAACTAAATATATATTAAAATAATGTGAACCGTCTCCACAACAATTAAGGAAATGTCTTCACAAGCACTACGACGAGGACACATCATTATACAAATAAAGCATTGGTATTTGTTGCCTTAAGGGGTCAACCGATATAGCTCAAAAGACGCTGTTTGGCCTCAGGATCACGAATCCCTAGGCGCTTTTTTAATATTTTGCTTCTCTGAAGAGATATTAAGTTTTCTTGTGGTTGTTGTAATTTTATTAGGCTGTACCTAAAACCGCGGCAAAAAAATGCGTTCAGTCCACCACCCTGACTTGGGATGGCATATCCCAGGGTTATTTGTTTCCTTTAGGGGTCAACTGCTAATAAATTATGGGAGATAGCTCAAAAGACGGGTTTTGTCCTCAGGATCACGAATCCGGAAGCTCTTTTTTAATTTTTTGTTTTAGTGAAAAGTTATGGTCAAAAAACCGAAAAATTACCCGGGTCCGATACCAAAATTGGGGCGGAATCCATGGTATTTATGTGCAAAACACTTGGTATTAGTTTCCTTTAGGGGACAACTCCTAATAAATTAGCTAAAAATATGGGAGATACCTCAAAAGACGCGTTTTGGCCTCAGGATCACGAATCCGGAAGCGCTTTTTTAATATTTTGCTTCTCTGCAGAGATATTTGCAATCAATGTTTCAAGTTTTCATGTGGTTGTTGTAATATTATTAGACTGTCCCTAAAAACGTGCAAAAAATGTCGCGCCGTGGCGGTAGCCACCGTTATGTCACACGTCCGGACTTGGGATGGCGTAGCCCAGGGTTATTTTTTATAAGCGCGGCCGAAGGCCGCCAACTCAAAAAGGTGTTTCGCACATAAATACCATGGATTCCGCCCCAATTTTGGTATCGGACCCGGGTCATTTTTCGGTTTTTTGACCATAAAACCGTCACTAAAACAAAAAATTAAAAAAGCGCTTCCGGATTCGTGATCCTGAGGCTAAAACGCGTCTTTTGAGGTATCTCTCATATTTTTAGCTAATTTATTAGGAGTTGTCCCCTAAAGGAAACTAATACCAAACACTTTTCTGAGTTGAAAAAATAACCCTGGGCTACGTCATCCCAAATCCGGACGTGTGACATAACCGTGGCTACCGAAATTTTTTCCACGTTTTTAGGGACAGCCTAATAAAACTACAACCACATGAAAACTTGAAAATTTGATTGCAAATATCTCTTCATGGAAGCAAAATATTAAAAAAGCGCTTCCGGATTCCTGATCCTGAGGCCGAATCCCGTCTTTTGAGCTATATCACATAATTTTAGGTGATTTATTAGCAGTTGACCCCTAAAGGAAACAAATACCGAAAGGTGTTTCGCACATAAATACCACCGCCCCAATTTTGGTATCGGACCCGGGTCATTTTTCGGTTTTCTGACCATAACTTTTCACTAAAACAAAAAATTAAAAAAAGCACTTCCGGAGTCGCGATCCTGAATCTCTTAGCTAATTTATTAGCAGTTGACCTTAAAGGAAACAAATACCTACCAAAGCATTTGAGGCTGCAAGTCCACCTTTGCGTAAAGTGGATTATTAAGAATTACCGAATTTAGGCGTAGCGCAGTTCTCCACTGCAATTAAGAAGTCGCATCCGCAAGCGCCACGACTAAATCCGGAATTTTTTAAAAAGCCGTTTCATGCAAAGGTGGACTTGCAGTTTGAAATGCTTTATGTATGATGATACGACCCCGTCGTAGTGTTTGTGGCGATGTTTCCTTAATTTTTCGACCCGACTTCCAAAGGCGCAGCCACTACCGTCTGAATTTCTCGGAATCATCGACCTTCCTTTTGCATTTCCTACGCTGTATCTCCCGCCATCACTCGTATACGGGCATGCATAAAAGAAGGGAGAATTTCTATTAAAAATGCAAATAAAAAAAATATTTTACGCTTACCTTTTTTTCGTGAAAAAATTTGACAAATAATAATTAATTTATGAAAGCTGCAGATTGTCAATTTTTGGGATATTTTCTTATGCTGTTTCATTCGCACTCATAATATTAGGCATAGTACAAAATCAACAATGTTTTCTCTTTTTGGCAGATCGTTTGCACATTAACCCTAAAACGAACTTTTGGTATTTAAAGGCCCACATTTTAATTTAATTCAGAACAACTTTTTTTTTGGTTGCTTAAGGTTAACATAATTTTGGGAAATTTGTCAAATGAAAAATGTGTGTGTGTTTGCAATGCGGTTAGCCGTGGTTTGCAGGGAATAATTTCATAAATAGACTCAGCCATAGCTTTGTTTCTTTCCTGCTAATTATGAATAATTATTCCTAAAAAAGTGTTCTTTGAAAAAATTAGCAGCGAATTCAGCAGCTTTTTGACATTTAATTGAGAGTGAGAGCGCCAATTCGCTGCAAGTTATTGCTGGAGATTTTTCGTCCAGCAGAAACTAGCAAGGAGGAACAGCTGATCGGTGAAATAGCAAAACAACAACAAAAAATGTAAATTCAAATTGTTAGCCAATCAGAAACGTAACAGCTGTTGTGTCTGCAAGTTCCTGCTGAACCCTGTTCGACGAAAAATTAGCAGAAATGAGATTTTGACAGCTTTTTACAAGACTCTCTTCTGCTGACAGTTCTTTGCTGGAGATTTCAAGAAACAAAGCTCATGTTTAATAATGTCTTTATGTCTGGGTTTGGTAATGTCTTCAGTGAAAATTGTATTTGTGTTGGAAGTTTACGCATCCAAAGTTGTATAATAAGGCTGTGTGCCAAACGGTTTAAAAAAGCAAATTTTGACAGAGCGATGTTAAATTCTGACAGTTATCGTGGTGAATATGAACGTCAGAATTTGCCCTAGCCCTGGGGGCTAGGTCAAATTTTGACAATCAATAATGTGAGCACAGGGATGCATGTGCTGTTAACATTCATATTATTTCACATAAATTTATGTTCACATGCGTTATTTAACACTAAAATATAATATAATGCAATATAAATGCATGAAAAACACGTAAAATGAGAATTGATTCACAAAGCATCTGCTTTTGCACGTGCTTTTTCCATACATCAAAATTTACTACTGTCATAATTTAACGTTTCGTTTGGCACAGCAAAATGACAAATATTCGTTCACCATAGGAAATTTGTTCACCTCATTTTACTCTGACGAAAAATGTTTTCAATTAGCACACAGCCTAAGTTTATCTGAAATCGAATCTGATTGTCCCGCTGTTTGTTTAAGTGTGCGAAAGAATTCCGATGGTTTTCTATCACCTATGTCTAAATCTGCCAAAAGGGATTCTAAACGTTGGGACTCACTAAGAGAATTTCTTTCTAAAAGAGCTTCTTTCAGTGTAGAGTATGATGTTGAAGCGGAATCATTCCAATTATCATTAATATTCTGTATAATATCAAAAACAGTTGCAGTCATTTCCTGTGATAGCGATACTATAAGAAAATCATACTTGGAAATTTCACCATTAATATTTTTAATACGAAATTGAGTTTCTGCTAGAATAAACCATTGGTGTGGATATTTGTTATAAAAAGGAGGTAATTTCAAATTTTGAAGAATTTGAATATTGAAGTTGAGGAGGGGATAAAAAATTTTGATTTTGTTCTAAAGGTTGATTTTGTTGTGAAGATATAACTGGTTGTTGATTTTGTTCTAGAGGCATGTTTTGTGATTGATTTTGTTGTTGAGTAATAACTTGATGCAAATTAATTAAACTCCTATTTCTAGTGATAATTGGACTTCGTAAAATTGACATAAAGAAACAAAAGGAGACCAATCACAAATATTTTTTAAAATATCTAATAGTTTTAAATAAAGAATAAAAAATTAAACTTATTAGTCGCTCAAAACTTGCGAATTTAATAAAATGTCATAAATATACATATGTATGTTGATGGACTTACGACGAAAGAAGTTTCCAAAAAAAAATGTAAATGATTGTCGATCAAAATTGTAAACGTTAGATAGTATTTATGTTGTCGTTGCTAGCGTTGCTGCTCGGAAGTTTGCGTTGCTGTTATGTGGCCACGGCTGTTTTCTATCAGGTGCTTGTTGTTGTTGTTACTAGTCAGTTGTAGTTCTCATTGTTGCCAACTCTTGTTGTTGTATGACGCTGTTGTTGTTATAAGCACTATTGCAGCGTATTTTAGGACGCTTCTTGTTGTTGTTGGCACCTTGTCATTGTTGTTGTTGGTGCTATCTGTAGCTGCTGCGGGTTGTTGTTTCAGCTGGTTGTTGTTGTATCAAGATGGTTGCAGGTGGCGTTTAGTTATTTTTTGTTGTTGTTTGTTTTAGCGCGTTCACGGCGTTTTGTTGTTAGCACTTTTAATATATGTAGTTGCGCTGTTATTAATGTGGTGGGCGTTAATTGTTGTTGCAGCGCGACTTATGGCGCTTGTTGTTATTAATGTACCACACGATCTTGCAACAGGAGCATTAAATGATTATTTATGATGAATTTATTATGTTCTTTTTTTCAGTTGGGGTCACCATTAATGTAGATTTAAATCTACATTTATTTAATATTTAATTTCAAATATTAAGAAATATTTTATTTTAAAAATTGAAAATGTTAACAAATTTTTTTTAAGAATGAAGTTTCAAAATTAAAATTTTTGAATACAATTCAAAGCCTATTTGATCTCCTTTTAATAAATTAACCAAGTATTTAACAAACTAAGTGTATAAACCATTACAGGACTACAGGCCGATCAGTCTCTCGTCCTTTGTACTCAAAACCATCGAGAGGATAATAAATGACTACCTCTACATTACTATTGATGGCAACCTTATCTCTAGCTATCAGCATGCATACACCAAAGGGAAATCTACAGAAAGTGCGTTTCACAGCCTAGTTTCTGTTATTGAAAAATGGCTGTATGAAAAGGAGTACTGTCTCATGGCCTTTTTAGATATTGAAGGAGCCTTCAACAGCATAAGCCCTGATGCTATAAACACCGCTTTAACAAGTCTGGTTATAAGCAGACCTCTTATTGGACTTATTTATCAACTACTAAGGGGTAGACGAATAGTTTCATCGCTGGGCTCGGTTGACTTATGTCACAAGGGGAACGCCTCAGGGTGATGTTCTCTCCCCGCTTCTATGGAACCTCACTGTCAACACGCTGCTGCGAGACACAAGCTGGGGGCGGGAAGGTAGTGGTATATGCAGACGACTTAGCTATTGTATATAGGGGCAAATTCCCACAAACCCTGGACTTCATGCAAGTAGCACTGCGAGAGGTTTCCTCATGGTGGTCGCGCTGCGGACTGAGCATCAACCCGGGAAAAGTAGAACTGGTCCTTTTCACCAACCGCTATAAGACACCACCGTTAATACTTCCAAAACTGAAAGACGTGAGCCGGAACTTGGCTGACAAAGCCAAGTTCTTAGGCACAGTTCTGGATAGGAAACTAACCTGGAAGGAGAATGTTCTTCAGTGCCAGAAGAAAGCGTGTATTGCACTCTACACGTGCAAAAGAGCCATTGGAAAAAAATCGGGCTCAGCCCCAAAATATGCAAATGGATCTACACTGCAATCATTCGACCAATCATGCTGTATGGAGTTGTGGTATGGTGGCCTGCGCTGAGCAAGGCAACAAACCTTAATCTGTTAGGTAAAGTATACAGATCTTGCATGATCTGTATAAGCATTGCGTTAAGAACAACGCCCAATCAAGCATTCCAGGCCATTCTTGGCATTTTGCCACTCGATTTGGAAGGGCACCGGGTAGCAGCAGCATCGGCTCTGCGTCTTTCTGAGCTCTCCTTCAGACTACCTGATCACTGCAGTGTCTTCCAGGCTGAAGTTTCAGCAATCATGGACGCCGCGGCATGGATAGGCCAACACACTATCAGACAGGATATTTTTATTTTCAGCGACAGCCAAGCGGCCATCAAATCCCTTGGCTCTTACTCCTTCAACTCTGAACTGACGCTCAGCTGTCGTCGATCTCTACAAGAGATAGCCCAACAGAACCGCGTGAACCTCACATGGGTCCCGGGCATAGGGACATTGAGGGAAATTGTAGGGCAGACGAACTTGCGAGGCAGGGCGCGACCAAGCAGGTTCTTCGGGATAAAGAGCGCTTAGGTATGCCGTTTGCCACATGCAAGCTAATGCTGAAAGAGTACACACTCCGTCAAGCCAACGTCCTTTGTACTCAAAACCTTCGAGAGGATAATAAACGACTACCTCTCCACTACTATTGATAGCAACCTTATCTCTAGCTATCAGCATGCATACCATCATCATTTATTGGCGCTTAACCGCCTAAGCGATTTTGGCCGTTTCGTATCAAAGCACGCCAGTAATTTCTTTTTAGCGATAACCGACGCCAATTGGAAACCCCAAGGGAGTTCAAGTCATCCTCCACCTGTTGTTTCCATCTCAGTCGAGGCCTCCCCCTTCCTCTGCTGCCGAATTCAGGCGACGATAGGAAAACCTTCTGTGCTGGAGCTTCTTTGTCCATTCGCATGACATGGCCCAGCCAGCGGAGTCTTTGGGCTTTAATTCGCTGGACTATGGTCAGATCTGCGTAGAGCTCGTACAGCTCATCGTTAAATTTCCTTCGATACTCGCCGTTGGCATCACGGGAAGGACCATAAATCTTCCGGAGAACTTTTCTCTCAAATACTCCAAGGGCCTCTCATCTTCTCTTGACATTGTCCATGAATCTGAGCCATACATCAGGACAGGTATGATGAGAGACTTATAGAGCGTGATCTTTGTTCTTCGAGAGAGGACTTTACTTCTCAATTGCCTACTCAGTCCAAAGTAGCACTTGTTGGCAAGAGTGATTCTCCGCTGGATTTCTAGACTGATATTATTTTCGGTGTTAATACTGGTTCCCAAATAGACGAAGTCTCTCACAGTTTCAAATTTGTAACTATCAACAGTGACATGGCTGCCAAGGCGCAGGTGCGCCGATTCTTTCTTTGATGACAGCAAATACTTCGTCTTGTCCTCGTTCACGGCAAGACCCACTTTTTTCGCTTCCTTATCCAGTCCAGAGAAGGCAGCGCTTACGGCGCGGTTGCTAAGGCCAATGATATCAATATCATCGGCATACGCCAGCAATTGCACGCTCTTGTAAAAGATTCTACCATTGCGGTTTAGCTCTGCTGCTCGAATTATCTTCTCCAGCATCAGATTGAAGAAATCGCACGAAAGGGAGTCGCCCTGTCTGAAGCCTCGTTTGGTTTCAAATGGCTCAGAGAGGTCCTTCCCGATTCTGACGGAGCTGTTGGTATTGCTCAACGTCATTTGGCAAAGCCGTATAAGCTTTGCAGGGAAGTCAAATTCAGACATGACGGCATACAGGCAACTCCTTTTTACGCTGTCAAAAGCGGCTTTAAAATCGACAAAGAGATGGTGAGTGTCGATTCTCTTATCATGGGTCTTCTCCAGGATTTGGCGTATCGTGAAAATCTGGTCGATGGTAGACTTACCAGGTCTAAAGCCACACTGATAAGGTCCAATCAGTTTGTCTACGATGGGCTTCAGCCTTTCACACAACACGCTAGAAAGAACCTTATATGCGATATTAAGAAGACTAATTCCGCGGTAGTTGGTGCGGTTAGCGGGATCGCCTTTCTTGTGGATTGGGCAAAGCACACTTAAATTCCAATCCGGAGGCATGCATTCGTCTGACAATATTCTGCATAAGAGCTGATGCATGCTTTTTACCAGCTCTTCGCCTCCGTGTTTGAACAGCTCGGCGGGTAGTCCGTCTTTTCCAGGCGCTTTGTTGTTTTTGAGCCGGGATATAGCTATCCTCACTTCATCATAGTCAGGTGGTGGGACGACTTTTCCATCGTCAGGGATTGGGGTATCGGGTTCGACGTCTCCCTCGCAATTTAGCAGTGAGGAGAAGTGCTCCCTCCATAATTTAAGTACACTTTGTACGTCGGTTACCAGGTCGCCATTATTGTCCTTACAGGAGCTTGCCCCGGTCTTAAAACCTTCCGTCATCCGCCGGATCTTTTCATAGAATTTTCGGGCATCATTCCTGTCAGCCAGCATCTCAAGCTCCTCACACTCACGCCTTTCGGCCTCACTTTTCTTTTTTCTGAAAAGGCGTCTCTCTTCCTTCTTTGCCTCACGATATTGTTGCCGTACACTGCGGGTTGCGCCCGTTCGCAACGTCTCCTTGTAGGCAGTTTTTTTTTTTTCGAGGCAGTTTTGCATTCCTCATCGTACCAGTTGTTCTTGCGGGCTCGCTGGAACCCTATAGTGGCCTCAGCGGCGGTACGCAATGAGTGAGAGATATGCTTCCATTGCTCGGTTACATCGTTAGGTCGAGGATTGCCCTCTGCTAGCAGGTGTGAGAGTCGAGTTGTGAAATTATCAGCTGTCTGTGTCATGCGCAGCTTCTCGACGTCAAACTTTCCTTCCGTTACTGTGCGCACTTTCTTCGTTGCACAGAGGCGTGTGCGTATCTTGGCTGCGACAAGATAATGGTCAGAGTCAATATTGGGACCACGCAGTGTACGCACGTCCAGAACGGTGGAGCTATGTCTGCCGTCAATCAAGACATGATCAATCTGGTTTCTAGTTCTTTGATCAGGGGACAGCCATGTGGCTTGGTGTATTCGCTTATGCTGGAACCTGGTACTACTGATGACCATATTGCGAGCAGCGGCGAAGTCAATCAACCTAGTGCCGTTGGGGGATGTTATATCGTGGAGACTGAATTTTCCAACTTTGGGACCAAAGACTCCTTCCTTGCCCACATTGGCATTAAAGTCGCCGAGCACGATTTTGATATCATGCTGGGGGCAGCGATCATAAGTGTGTTCAAGTTTATCGTAGAAGGAGTCCTTCTCTGCGTCGTCCGTCTCCTCTGTCCGCGCATAGGCGCACATAAATGTTATGTTGAAAAACCTCGCCTTGATGCGGATCGCAGCGAGACGCTCGTTCACAGGAGTGAACGCTAATACTTGGCGGCGAAGTGGGAAAGCCCACCACGAATCCTACACCACGCGCTTTGCCGCGTGTCTGGCCACTGTAGTATACGTCACACGGACCGATGGTCGTCTTTCCTTGCCCCGTCCATTGCATTTCCTGCAGGGCGGTGATGTCGGCCTTTGCGCCTACGAGGACATCAACCAGTCGGGCAGCGGTACCGTCCCTTGAAAGGGTCCGGACATTCCCGGTACATGCCCTAATATCCAAATCATTATGCCTTATTCGTTTTGCCGGGTCGTCAACATTAAAGGGGGTTCTCATCCGAGGCTTTGCATTTGTTTTCATTGGAATTAAGTTTTTTACGTGGCGGGTCCCAAACCCAGCGCACAACCCGTTTCGGGGTTTTGGAAAATATTTACACATTTACATAGCGAGCCGCTTGCTTCAAGACAGACGCCCGCTTGCAGCCGCACCTCATGGTGAACAGACGCTACGCCAAAACCTCGGTGAGCCCTTAAACCAAGTATGTCAGAGTGGCCCCACCGGGGCTCCCTCTCTTTCTGCCGCGAGCCTAAGTAGCTCCCGTTGCCCAGAGTGCACGAACGAGGACGCATGAGTCGGGATTGAGCAAGGTCACTTAGCAACCACACTCCATTACACTCCCAGCATGCATACGCCAAAGGGAAATCTACAAAAACTGCGCTTCACAGCTTAGTTTCTGTTATTGAAAAATTGCTGTATGAAAAGGATTACCGTCTCTTGGCTTTCTTAGACGTTGAAGGAGCTTTCAACAACATAAGCCCTGATGCTATAAACACCGCTTTAACAAATCTGGGCATAAGCATGTATCTTATTGGACTTATTAATCAACTACTAAGGGGTAGAAGAATAGTTTCATCACTGAGCTCCGTTGATTTATCACGCTTGTCACAAGGGGAAAGCCTCAGGTTGGCTGACAGAGCCAAGTTCCTAGGCACAGTTCTGGATAGGAAACTAATCTGGAAGGAGAATGTTCTTCAGCGCCAGAAGAAAGGGTGTATTACACTCTACACGTGCAAAAGAGCCATTGGAAAAAATGGGGGCTCAGCCCTAAAATATGCAAATGGATCTACACTGCAATCATTCGACCAATCATGCTCTATGGAGTTGTTGTATGGTGGCCTGCGCCGAGCAAGGCCACAAACTTTAATCTGTTAGGAAAAGTACACAGATCTTGTATGATCTGTATAAGCGGTGCGTTAAGAACAACGCCCAACGAAGCACTCCAGGCCATTCTTGGCATTTTGCCACTCGATCTGGAACGGCACCGGGTAGCAGCAGCATCGGTTCTGCGTCTACGGGAAACGTCCGGCTGGGGCGCAAGCACTACTGGACACACCAGTATTTTGGGATCCTACAGCTTTCTTCCGCTGAGCACAGATGGTTGTGCAACCACAACAGTCGGAGACAGCGATTTTAAAATAAACATTCCCAGCAGGGAAGAATGGGAGCCACTCATGGCGGCACTTCCATTTATACCGACGGCTCGAAGTTAGACGGCAGAGTTGGAGGAGGGGTTTATTCAAAGGATCTGAACCTTGAGCTCTCCTTCAGACTACCTGATCACTACAGTGTCTTCCAGTCTGAAGTTTCAGCAATCATGGACGCCGCGGCTTGGATAGGCCAACACACTATCGGACAGGATATTTTTATTCTCAGCGACAGCCATGCGGCCATCAAAGCTCTTGGCTCTTATTCGTTCAACTCTGAACTGACGCTCAGCTGTCGTCGATCTCTTCAAGAGATGACCCAACAAAACCGCGTGAACCTCACATGGGTCCCGGGACATAGGGACATTGAAGGAAATTGTGGGCAGACGAACTTGCGGGGCAGGGCACGACCAAGCAGGTTCTTCGGGATAAAGAGCGCTTAGGTATGCCGTTTGCCCTACAATTTGCAAGCTAATGCTGAAAGAGTACATGCTCCGCCAAGCCACCGAAAGATGGCTGCAATCTCTAGGATGCCGGATATCCAAAGAAACCTGGCCGAAATTGGATCATAAAAGATCAAGACACATTTATGCCCTAAGAAGAAGAGAAATCTCCGTATTAATGGGTGTATTAACTGGGCACTGCCTTATTAGTAGGCACGCAGAAAGACTAGGTGTACCCTACCGACGATGCTGTAGGATTTGCAGAGATGACGAGGAGGAGGAAACGGTGTAGCACCTCATCTGCAACTGCCCGGCTTTAATTGGCGCGAGAATGCGCTTTTTGGAAGTGCCCTTCCTGGTTAGCCTACGCCAAGTCACGGAGCTGGACATAAAGGACTTGATGGCCTTCATCAAGTCATCTAAATGGTTCGAGGAGGAGTAACGGTGTCGGTTTAGGAGCGTCAGTCCCGGGATTCTGATATGTGGAGAATCTCGATAATACAGGGATTTTCCATATGGCGGAACCTAACCTAGTTTTCACTTTAGTAAATATAAAAATCATATGAAGTTATTGCTTTTTTTTGTGAATCGTATTTTTAAGGGCGATACGGAATGGCTAAATTGGGAGTTTTTTACGGGGGGGTGAAATACCCCAAACGGCAATAACACAAACTTTGTGAAAGAAGTCAAATTTTGTCTGATTGCTCAAATATTGTATTTCATTTCAGGATCGCAACATATCAAACCTGCTTAATTCGTTGGGGTCGCCGCAATCCGGCACATGCCGGCCGCGCGCCCGCTCCCCCCGGCATTTTTATTTAACATGTTTTGTCCCTTTTAACTTCAAACGCAATACTTGACATATAAATTTGAGTTAACAAAAATTTTGAAAAAATTTATAAACACAACAATAATTCACGAAATAAGCATAGTTATGTAAAGTTTAGTAAAATATAGAGAAGGCATCATTAACAACTGCTTGGCAAATCGGACAAATTATTTCTGTATTTCCTTCCTCAGCATTCTTTTTCATTTGCTGAAAACAATCATTGCAAACTTTAAAATGTTTGCATGGAACAAACAAAAGTTGCCGTTCTTGTTCGCAGCATATAATGCAAAGGATATAATTTTGTTGAGGTTCGTCTACAGGTACAGTTTCGGATATTTCTTCATCACCCGAATCATCACTATCAGAGGTGTGGATTTCATTTAAAAAATCTTTTGAAACCATAGCCGAGTTCATATTTGAGAATTGAAGCAGAATTTCCTTAATGCAATTTTTTTTTTTCTTAATTGTTGTAGACGGTCTTTAATAAATTTGTCACGATTTATAAATGCGCTCTTCCTTATTCACTTCATCTAAGCCGCAAAGCATGTCCAAAAACTTGTAAAAGTTTCCATGTTTCGGAACTGAGATATTTAATCGGCTATGAAAACTTTCGGCCATATTACTGGACTTATGCTGCAGCGGTAAATCTACATATTTATACGACAAATGTGCGGTGCGAACACAAAAAAAGTCAGTGATGCGTTCATGTCCACTTTTTTGCCTTATTGCTCAAACGTGGGAAAAAAATTTGACTTATTTCTTAAAGTGATGCAATAACACAAATTTGTGTTATTTCACATTCAGTTGAGCAATAACACAAATTTGGTTTATTGCCGTTTGGGGTATTCACCCCCCGTTTTTTACAGCTAAAATATGTTGTTACAAAGATTTCAGAAAGGTAAGTCGAGTCCCATCAATATCTCAAAAAAATTAGGTGGTAATTTATTGCGTTTAATTCACTCCCACACAGCATTTGAATGAATGAATTTTGAAAATATCTGAACTTGATTGCATTTTCATTATTTTTAGGGACTAAATCTGAGTTTCCATTAAATTAATGGTGTGGTATAATCAAATCTGATTAATAAGAACTAATTTTAATCACTATTGCAATTAATTTTGAATAGTTTTGGTGATGAAATTCAGAGTTTCCATAAAATTGAACATGGGGCATAATCAAATACATTTACATTGCGGTTAGGTGGCAACCCCAAGTGGCAACCTTGAAATTATCATATTTGGAATACGGCCGAAAATACCTTTCATTTGATACCCATATTGCTATAGCTACATAGCTCTATATTTAAGAAAAATTGGCAACTTTAAATAATTTTTCTTTTAATTTTTAATATATGAAAACGTGTAATTCAAAATGCTGGCTTGTCTCGGATTTCGCTCGAACTTTGAGGGACACTTCTTTAGGGTCCTAAAGGATCAAATTTACACACATTAAATTTATAACCACTGGTTTCGGACTAGTCGAATTTCAAAGTTTGAAAAAACGTCATTTTTAGGCTTACCCTATTATAGCTGTAAAAATGTTTCTTTTAGAGATATCCTACACAGTAAAAAGAAAAGTCTAAATTTAATACCGTTTAATAGAGAGAAAGAGTATTATTTTGGTATTATTTTAAGACCATTTGGACTAATTTAATTGCCAAAATTGAGAGAGAGAGCGATTTAGTATTATTTTGGTATTAAAACCATTAGTCCAAATTTAATTTCCAAACTTTTTCAGGGTCTTAAAATAATACTATTTGGTATTAAATTTAAAAAAAGTAGTCTTTCATTATACCTTTCATGAACATGAAATGGTGTTATAACTTTGGTCCGATGTTTGTAAGTATGAGAAGAAGAAGAGATGGACCCGAAAGTATACCGAAATGATCAGGATGACGAGATGAGTTGATTTAGCCATGTCCGTCTGTCCGTCTGTGTGTCTATCTGTCTGTCTGTCTATCTGTCTGTCTGTCTGTTTGAACGCAAACTAGCCCCTCAGTTTTTGAGATATTTGCCTGAAATTTTGTATGCGGCCACAATTTTCTAATATAGGAATTATTTGTCGGAACCAGCAAGATCGGACCGATATTACATATAGCTCCCATACAATCGATTGTTCCGATAAACGGATTTTGGGCTGTAACTCCTGTAATTAAAGAGGTAGGAACGTCAAATTTTGTGAGAATTGCTTTTTTTATTTTTTTATATAAGAAATATCGATGTTGAAAATGATCGAGATGGGATAAATATTTCACATAGCCCCCATACAATCGATTGTTCCGATAAACGGATTTTGGTAGATAACTACTGTAATTATATAGGTAGGAGAGTGAAATTTTGTAACTATTTCTCTTTTGGAATGTGGAATCTCGATGTTAAAAATCAATGAGATTGAACCACTATAACACATCGCCCCCATATAATTGATAGTTCCGATAATTTCGGTATGAGCTAAAGTTAAGTACACACAGGCTGTACTGGGGATCGAACAGTGAAAATCGTGACGCTTATTCATGAAAGGTATATAGCCTTCGGCACAGCCGAAGACAGCTTTCCTTACTTGTTTTTTACTGTGTACATTCGATACGGCGTTTTAAAGGTAAACGAGTGTAGTTTGTTCAAAAATAAATAATAAATCACGTAGAGAGTACCTGCTATTAAAAACCTGGTTCTAAATATACGTAATTTTTATAATTTTTTATCAGTTTTAGCTGGCTCTGGCGTCTTTACTGTTTTAAGTAGCCACTCAATTTTTTTTTTCAGAAATTAAGGGTACATACCCCAGAAGAAAATAACCCGTCCATCGGCCAAAAAACTCACTCCTTATAGATAAACTGTTATCTCAAAATTTGTAAGTTTTCAAAAATCGTGTTTTCAGGCTCTAAAACGGACATGTTTCTCAAGAGATAAAAATACGAATTTCTCATGGACTCCAGTCCTGACCTTTAGCTTGTAATACCTGAACATTTCGTTTTGTTATTTTCATACTAAGAGTCTCTGCTGATGGATATCCTAAGCCAATATATTTTTTTTTTTCGAAGTAAATTTTCGTATAATTTTTGGAACTTTTTCAAGCCATCTAAAATTGATAAAAAATTATATAAATTACGTATTTTCAGTACCAGGTTTTTAACTCCAGGTACTCGCTATGCGATTTATTATTTACTTTTAAAAACAAACTACTCTCTTTTACCTTTAAAACGCCCCATCGAATGTAAGGAAATCTCTTATAGAAACATTTGTACAGCAATAATACCTTACGCCTAAAAACTACGTTTTTCAAACTTTGAGATTCGACCAGTCCGAAAACAGTGGTTATAAAAATTATATGTGTGTAAATTTGAAACTTTAGGACCCTAAAAGTGTCCCTCAAAGTTTGAGCGAAATCCGAGACTAGTCAGCGACGATTTTTGCCAATATTAGACGTTTTCATATGTATCGACTCATATTCTTGCTAATATTTCTTTCCGTGTTGAAAATCATTGAAATCATTAAAATTTTTAAACAAAATTATAAGTATGTACCTATTGCTTTCATTAATAATGTCGATCACGAATATTTCGCAGAGACCAAGGCAAATTCAACAAGGTAGAATTGACAACTGAAATATTTTGTTTTTGTAAGAGTTTTTCCTTCAAAAAAATGTAAGCAAGCGTATTAACCCTTTGTCACCCAAGCACAGTTTTTGTGTCCCATACAATTGTTATACTGAAAAATTAGATAGCATTTGCTCAGGCCAAAAAATTATCAATACCGCGAAATATGCTAGCCACTTTGGAATTTACAGTCGCAAGAGTGTGTGTTGTAAAAGGGACATGACGGACCAAACAGAGTTGTACGGTGATACTTGTGATACTATTCCCATTGCCGATTTCATCAACCCCGTGACCGTGGTCGAAATGGATTTTAGTCGCCTCTTTGCAACAGGCATTCCACCACGGGCATATTCTAAAACCCTAACCCGCAGGGGTCATGAATCGATTTTAATCGCTTACAGTTTCGTTTTCTGTCTAAGATCCAGTTGAAAAAAGATTAGACCAATCATCTTAGCTAAAATGTGCTGGAGTCTAGCTAATCTGAACTCTAAACTCTATTTAAAGTACAAGGAACTGAGGCAAGCCGTATTGTAGTCATATGAAAAAATTTGCTATTTCTTTTTTTTTTCATTTGACGGGAAAACTCCTACAGAAAAGAGAGAGCTGTCAAGTTCACTATTACTTTGTTTAATATACTTTGGCAGAGACTCTTGGATATGAAAACTTAAGCCATAGTCAACAAACTTCCATTGAGACTCTTGAAAAAGAAATTTCTGGTTTAAAAGACCCAATAAGCACAGTCTCTAACGTTGGAGAAATGTTCGTCTTTACGTTTGATACTAGAGTAATTCTCTAACTGTTGTCTATTCGAGGGCGACAGTGGAGAATTACATTGGAATTCGATTAGAGATAGACTAGAGTACTAGGCAAAAACTCAAATCACATTATCAAAATTATGCCCTATTTTTTCGAGAGTGCTACGTTTCTCCAGTGTTTCTCGAGTCGTCGTCTAACATTAGAGATTTGAGAATGGGGCTAGTTCTCTACTGTACCTCTAATCGAAATCTACCTTCATGGTTTATTGGGGAAGAGCTTTTAAACTTGAAAAAGGCAGCCGTATTGAATGTGGATAGCAGTTCGGAGGTATATCTCTCCATATTTGGATTATTAGTTATGGGATAAAAACTATTGTTAGAAAACTTCTAAACTTATTTGCTTTTAATTAAAGCCATTGTTTAATAATATAAGGTTAAGCAGTCCGAGACGTTTTTGACATTTCTCGGCTTCATGCTTCCTTGTCTGATTGACAGTGCTCCTTCTTTTCAAAATCGTATGAAAATGGTAGTATAAACCAATATTCTTGATACGAACAAAATTACAGCAACACTGAAAGCTTTTGAAGTTTGTTTTATTTTTATTTTGAAAAATTAATTGTCTATTTGGTAAGATTTTTATGAAAATTTATTATTTTAATTTAATAACAGCAATTTTCCTTTTCTGCAGCCTTTTGCAGCCGAGGATACTTTAGAAATGTGCAGATTTATCTGAAGCATGAGAGGTTGTCTCTCAACGACGAGTTGGCGTAACGGGAGCCCTGCTGACTGAAGCCTCAGAGATAATGCGCTCAGTATTGGTTGCTACCACCGTGACTTCGAGGCCTTCCCCGTCCAGCAAGCTGTCTTCCATCTCCGAGCTGTTCACGTCACTTTGCGAAAGTGCGGTGGCAGATAACATGCTTTTCGCGTCGGACTCCTCCGTTTCCTCTTGCAGTACTTCGATATTCTAGTCCCCCGGAGCAGCGGTTATGGCAGCGCGATCTGCATAGGAACGGTTGACGTGGATAGCGATCTGGCCTACACTCTAATGCACTAGTCCATTGCAACTTTTAAGGGGCTCGAGTGCCTCCTTATTCATGGTGAAGAGCACTTGTCTGTCAGGCCCTACCGCATCCCCGACACTCCAGTCCTGCGTCGAGAGGGACGGATTCATTATCCGGACTATCGTGAGAATTCTCTCAGGCTCTGCAGGGATGACACGAATCGATGCCCTTGCCCTTGGCCAAGCCGGAATGTCATTCCAGTCGACGACCTCGATTTTTGCACCTTTGTAGACTTCACCCAGTATTGCTCCTGCTACGTTGTACAGTGCAACAGTTCATGCGTCGTCACACGCGACTATTTTAATGTGTCTCTGGTACCAACCCGTATCCGTGACTGCCGCTGTACCACATGGAGTCTGCAAATAAACGTCAATAAGAGGGTTACCGTTCCGGACGTGCCGCCACTGGTCTTTGGGGATGGCCAAACGGTCGTTGCTCGGTAAAGAATGCCTATAAGGATCCTGTCCTTAGTTACTTCGGCAAGGCTTGGTTTGCCCACTCCGGGGTGAGGTTTTAACTCCATGTCCGATCTCTTGCTTTTGAAAGGGTTTCCGTTTACCCTTTTTGGCACATAAGTAGTTTGGAAATCCGGTATCAGAGATTGCACCAACGGCGACAGCGTTTCCTGCGAAACTTCCTCATATTTCCTCAGGGTCCTTGCTCCCAATCGTTTTTCCAAGTACGCAGAGCGGAGGAGAGATGTCTCCTGGGAGTCCAGACCCGTAGTTGCCATCGCGGTCGCTCCCTTTGCTGAAAACTCAGGTGTAGCTTTTTTCTCCTTTGTATCTCCGAGGCCAGTTCTTGAGACCGCTGCCACAGACGTTAAGAGATTGTTTTTCATACCGGCGATTGATGAAATTTATTAAAAAGGATCCAATTATAAACCATTTTATATGCTTATTTCGTACATGTTTACTGCTATCCACAAAAAGGGCATGCTTTTTACAGTTAAATTTAAAATTAATTTTATTTTCCTAATAATTTTAAAAAATAAATGTGGAAAAGACAGATTTCCGGAGAAAAAAATCCTGAAATTTTGCGAACGGCGTTCCTTCATTTTCTACTACAATTTACCTAAAGGGGGATTTTTTACCCTTTTTGCATCCTTCGTAAATGCAACTCTAATAAGGAAGCTATGCCTTGGCAAATGTCAAAATCTGCTTAACCTTATATAATTTAACAATGATTAAAGCAACACCAGCAACACTGTTGCAACGGGATCTCTATTGTTTGTACTGGTATGGCAACCAAATATGTATTATTATTTTTTTTTTTGTTAATTTTAAGTTCAATTGAAATGGAAGCAATAGAGTTTATAGAACACACAAATTGTAGAAATTTTAAAACTCATATTAAATCCAAGGTTTGTAGGTAGTGTTAAGTTGTACCACATGTTTAACATTCTTGTGTGTGTATACTTATGTATGGCTTTACATGCATTTATCCTTTAGGTCCAAGAGAAGTTACGGCGATTGAACGAAGAATTGGTGGCAAGGAGTCTAAAGTTAGGGTTGACTAACAGTTTATGTACATGTGGCCACAATTCAAGGACTTTTTCTTGTTTTCTAATGCTTTTTAGGTTGCGCCATAATTTAGAATACGAGAACTTGAAGTATGCCGAGGAATTAGTCATCGCCATGAAGGCACGAATAGATGAAGCAGCTAGAAAACGGCACGAGTATTTTGGTATACGCAGACAAGAACGAGATATAGAAATTGATAAATTCCTACAACTTAAAAAGCTACAAAGAGAAATGTACTATAAACTAATAATACTTGTACCTTGCTGATATTTTTTTAACCGTGAATATTTCCAGGGAAAACTGCGAAGAGACTAGGCACAAACATACCAAAGCATTGCTCTTAGATACCAAACAAGCCCAACTCTACCAAATGAAGGAGAAAGAGTGGATGCGCCAGAGAGAAAGGGATATTGAAGAAAAGTGGAATGAAGTTAATCGTAGATATAATGAAGAAATGGTAAAGTACCCTTATCTAATGTAAGTGCCAAACTATTTTAGGACCCTTGCAATACCTCGTTAGGCGCATAAGCACTTAAAAAGAAAAGTAATAACTTCATATCGCACACTAAATCAAAAAGAGTCACAGCTCAAAGTCAGAGTAACTTTCAGTTAAATGCTTCTGGATCGCACAAAAGTCATTTGACTTTTAAAAACTTTGCATCACTGTGCTCTTTAAAGAGTAACAATAATAGTCAAGAAGAAAAAAAGGACGTGTGGCACTCGGTGACTGCCGCGGTAAAGCTATTGCATATCACTTTTTATCAACTTATGCAATTATAATACTTATGAAAACTCAATGAGCATATTTATGACTTTAGAGCAGTACAGCCTTTTATGTACAACGTCACACTGTTAGTGGTATAGGCTAAATGTAGGCAACGCTTACAGATCCAATTTTAATGTAATGTAATGTACAGCTCCAATTTTATGTAATCGGCCTGTTGCTAACATTAGTACAACGTCATACGCCTAAATGTAGGCAACGCTTATATTTATTTTTGTCAAGTTATGTTGCTAACGCCGAACCTTTTAACATTGAAAAAAGTCCGTTACTACGAACTTATTTAACATTAACATTTTTTTCATTTCACTCCCACCGCCAAGGCCTGCGATAAAATCTATGCAATAGCTAAATAAAATTATGTACTGGCTGTACTACTTTTTACTAGGCAATCTATGCCAAGAAAGCGACCTAAAAATATTTTGAGTTGTGACGGTTTTTGATTTAGGGTGCGATATATGTACATATGGCCAAAACCGCGCATATGCATTTTAAAGTGCACTTCTGAAGTAACATTTGCTATAGATATGCAAATTTTTGTAGGTCTTCTTACTTAATAGTTTTCCCACAAACCCTGTGCGACTTAATGCAAGAAGCACTGCGAGAGGTTTCCTCATGGTGCTTGCACTGCAGACTGAGCATCAACCCGGGAAAAGTCGAACTAGTCCTTTTCACAAACCGCTATAAGATACCACCGTTAAACCTACCAAAACTGAGTGGCGTGCGCCTGAACTTGGCTGAAAAAGCCAAGTTCCTAGGCAGAGTTCTGGATAGGAAACTCACCTGGAAGGATAATGTTCTTCAGCGCCAGAAGAAGGCGTGTATTGCACTCTACACGTCCAAAAGAGCCATTGGAAAAAAATGGGGGCTCAGCCCCAAAATATGCAAATGGATCTACACTGCAATCATTCGGCCAATCATGCTCTATGGAGTTGTGGTATGGTGGCCTGCGCTGAGCAAGGCAACAAACCTTAATCTGTTAGGTAAAGTACACAGATCATGTATGATCTGTATAAGCGGTGCATTAAGAACAACGCCCAACGAAGCACTCCAGGCCATTCTTGGCATTTTGCCACTCGATCTGGAAGGGCACCGGGTAGCAGCAGCATCGGCTCTGCGTCTAAGGGAAACGTCCGGCTGGGGCGCAAGCAAAATAAAATAAACATTCCCAGCAGGGAAGAATGGGAGAGGACGGATCGAAGTCCCGCCACTCATGGCGGCACTTCCATTTATACCGACGGCTCGAAGAAAAAGGATCTGAACCTTGAGCTCTCTTTCAGACTACCTGATCACTACAGTGTCTTCCAGGCTGAAGTTTCAGCAATCATGGACGCCGCGGCTTGGATAGGCCAGCACACTATCGGACAGGATATTTTTATTCTCAGTGACAGCCAAGCGGCCTTGGCTCTTATTCGTTCAACTCTGAACTGACGCTCAGCTGTCGTCGATCTCTACAAGAGATGGCCCAACAGAAGCTTACATGGGATGGGTATGCCGTTTGCCCTACAATTTGCAAGCTAATGCTGAAAGAGTACATGCTCCGCCAAGCCACCGAAAGATGGCTGCAATCTCTAGGATGCCGGGTATCCAAAGAAACCTGGCCGAAATAAGATCATAAAAGATCAAGACACATTTATGCCCTAAGGAGAAGAGAAATCTCCATATTAATGGGTGTATTAACTGGGCACTGCCTTGTTGGACGCAGAAAGACTAGGTGCGCCCTACCGACGATTTTTTTATTTTTATTATTATAAGTGCGCTCTTGTAATATATTGTTCCAGCGCGATTAAGGGCCACTTGCATAAAAGCCGATAACGACTAATCGGTGATTAACTTGACAGCTAACCATACAAAATACGCTAATTAAACTCCGATTAGTCGTTAGCGGCTTTTATGCAAGCGGCCCTAAATTCTGCAGGTTGTATTATTTTCTCCAACATCAAATTAAAGAAATCGCCCCATAGGGGGTCGCCCTGCCTGCTCGGAGAGGTCCTTCCCTATTCTGACCGACCTGGTGGTGTTGCTCAACGTCATTTTGCCCAGCCGTATAAGTTTTGCTGTGAAACCAAAATCAGACATAGCGGTATATAGGCAACTCCTTTTCGTGCTGTCGAAGGCGGCTTTAAAATCAACAAAGAGATGGTGTGTGTCGATCCTTTTCTCACGGGTTTTCCCAAGATGTGGCGTATTGTAAAAATCTGGTCGATGGTAGATTTACCAGGTCAGAAGCCACACTGATAAGGTCCAATTAGTCGGTTTACGTCAGGCTTCAGTCCTTCGCACAATACGCTTGTTAGGACCTTATATTCGATACTCAAAAGGCTGATTCCACGATAGTTGGCGCAGTTTGCGGGATCACCCTTCTTATGGATTGGGCAGAGAATACTTAGATTTCAATCTTCAGGCATGCATTCATCGGACCATATTCTGCACAAGAGCTGGTGCATGCACCTTACCAGCTCCTCGCCGCCGATTTTAATAGCTCAGCGGGCAGGCCATCAGTACTTTACGCTTTATTGTTTTTTAGCCGGATTATAGCTATTCGCACATCGTTATAGTCGGGTTGTGGAACTTCGATTCCATCGTCTTCGATTGTGGGGTCGGGTTCGTCCTCTTCTCTGGATTGTTGCTCTGTTCCTCCGTTTAGAAGGGCAGAGAAGTGATCCCGGGGTTAAAACCTTCCGTCATTCGTCGAATTCTTTGATAAAATTTTCGGGCGTTGCTTCTGCTGGCTAGCATTTTAAGCTCTTCGATTTCACGCTTTTCCGCTTCCCTTTTCTTCGCTCGGAAAAGCCGTCTCGCTTCCCTCTTCATCTCGCGGTAGTGTTCACACACGCTCCACGTTGCATTCGCTTTTAACGTTGCCTTATAGGCGTCGTCCTTTCTTTTCATTGCGTCTTTGCACTCTCTATCATCGTACAAGCTGTTTTTTCGCGTTTGCCGGAATCCAATTACTTCTTCGGCTGTGGTACGAAGTGATCCGGAGATATGTTCCCACTGCTCGTGCACTCCGCTGGGTTGAATTGTGCTCTCAGAGAGCAGGTGCGCGAGTCGTTCTGCGATATCATTGGCTGTCTGTTGTGACTGCAGCTTTTCGACGTCCAGCTTTCTTTGCGTTTTTTGTGGTGCCTCTTTCGTTGTACTTAGGCGAGTACGAATCTTGGCTGCTACCAAGTAGTGATCGGAGTCGATGTTTGGACCCCGCATCGTACGTAGGTCCATAACGCTGGAAGCGTGCCGTCCGTCTAGCACAAAGTGATCGATCTGGTTGCGTGTTTTCCGATCTGGCGATAGCCATGTTGCTTTGCTTGATGGATCTGTTTGCTTGAACCTGGTGCTGGATACGACCATTTTTCGTGCACTGGCAAAGTCAATCGGTCTGAATCCATTTGGCGAAGTCTCATCATGGAGGCTGAACTTTCCGACAGTGGGGCCAAATACACCATCTTTGCCCACCCTGGTGTTAAAGTCGCCAAGCATGACTTTGATATCATGACGGGGGCAGCGTTCATAAGTCCTTGTCCTCGGTCGGTGCGTGCACGCAGATAAACGATATGGTGAAAATCGTAGTTTTATTCCGATTGTGGCGAGACGCTCTTTCACTTCTGTGAAGGACACTACATGTTTCACAAGTCTCTTTCCTACCACAAAACCGACGACCAATCTGCGCTTATTAGCATGGCCGCTCCAGTAGACATTGCAGGTTCGGATGGTCTTATAACCTTGCCCCGTCCATCGCACTTCCTGTAAAGCTGTGATGTCAACTGTTGCCTTATTGAGGACCTCAACTAGGCGGGCATCGCCACCTTCCCTAGTAAGGGTTCGGACATTTCCGTACATGCCCTGATTTTATTAATCGTAGTCCTAGCTCGTTTGCTATGGTCGTTATCTGAAAAGTTATCATATCCGAGGCCTGTCTGTTAGATCTCATTGGAAGTTTGTTTTATGTGGTGGGTCCCAAACCCTACGCACAACCCGTTTCTCGGGGAGTTGGATTTAAGTTACACATTTATATAGCGAGCCGCTTGATCCAAGACAGACGCCCGCTTGCAGTCGCACCTCATGATGACAGACGCTGCTGTTGGAGTCCCCTGCCAAGCCCTTATACCGATTATGTCAGAGTGGCCTTGTCAGGTTGTCGCTTTCTCACATCAGTTGACCACCGAACGGATGTTCAGTGGCTATCCAGAGGATACGACTCGGACGTAGTGAGCTGCTTGGACCGCACATAGAAGCATTGCTCTGGCCATTCCCAGTTGAATGGCGGTCGGAAACTTTCCCCACTTGCGTGGACTTCTACACACGATCCCATCCTCCCTCCCTAAGTGACAACACCCATTTATGTATATAATCATAGAATGAATCAAATTGTCTATATGCCAAATTTTATCGAAATCGGTCAAGCAGTTCCCGAGATATACGAAGAAATAAATAAAATGCGGCTATGTGGCAACCCTGCTTGAAATTGTCATATTTGGAATACGGCCAAAAATACTTTTCATTTGGTACCCATATTGGTATATCTAGCTCTATATTTAAAATAAATATAGTTTAAAAAAACTAAAACTCACGCTTTTGGAGTGTATTGAACTAAAAAGTTGAAAATAATTTTAAAACCCCTACACAGTAGCATTGTGGAAAAAGCGTGGTCCGCTTTGTTCCATAATCTTCGTTTTTTATTTAATTTATTTTTACCTTTTTAGTGCTATATTCTTTAAAAGCGTGTGTTTTCGCTTTTTAACCTATATTTATTTTTTACTTTTTAGTTAAATGTGTTATGAAGTAATCGATAAATATATCGAAGTATACCGCAGTCAAAACGAAACCTCTGGGCCTCCACTTGCGTTTGACACCCAAATTGTAGGCAATTTTCAATATTATTGTACAATCTCATTTTTACCGATAACTCAGTTATCGATAAATATATAGAAATATGCCAAAGTCCAATAGAAACTTGTGGACCTTCCCTTTCGTTTGATACACATATTGAAGGTATATTTCAAGGTTTTTCGGACAGTCTGAAGTCCAAATGGCAGACTGAAGTGGAGCTACATACAAGCAAGCAAACATACATATGAATGTACATATGTACAAGTAAAGCTAATGATAGCGTAGTAGAAAAACTAGCATTATGTGGGAAAAGCGTCTTGCGCTCGATATACCAAAATTATGGGACAAAGCGGGCCACGCTTTTTCCACAATACTACTGTGTAGGGGTTTTAAAATTATTTTCAACTTTTTAGTTCAATACACTCTAAAAGCGTGAGTATTAGTTTTTTAAACTATATTTATTTTTTACTTTTTAGTCAAATCATCATCATCATTTATTGGCGCTTAACCGCCTAAGCGATTTTGGCCGTCGCCTATCAAAGCACGCCAGTCATTCCTTTTTAGCGATAACTGACGCCAATTGGAAACCCCAAGGGAGTTCAAGTCATCCTCCACCTGTTGTTTCCATCTCAGTCGAGGCCTCCCCCTTCCTCTGCTGCCGAATTCGGGTGACGATTGGAAAACCTTCTGGGCTGGAGCTTCTTTGTCCATTCGCATGACGTGACCCAGCCAGCGGAGCCTTTGGGCTTTAATTCGCTGGACTATGGTCAGATCTGCGTAAAGCTCGTACAGCTCATCGTTAAATCTCCTTCGATACTCGCCGTCGGCATCACGGGAAGGACCATAAATCTTCCGGAGAACTTTTCTCTCAAATACTCCAAGGGCCATCTCATCTTCTCTTGACATTGTCCATGAATCTGAGCCATACATCAGGACAGGTATGATGAGAGACTTATAGAGCGCGATCTTTGTTCTTCGAGAGAGGACTTTACTTCTCAATTGCCTACTCAGTCCAAAGTAGCACTTGTTCGCAAGAGTGATTCTCCGTTGGATTTCTAGACTGATATTATTTTCGGTGTTAATGCTGGTTCCCAAATAGACGAAGTCCCTCACAGTTTCAAATTTGTAACTATCAACAGTGACGTGGCTGCCAAGGCGCAGGTGCGCCGATTCTTTCTTTGATGACAGCAAATACTTCGTCTTGTCCTCGTTGACCGCAAGACCCACTTTTTTCGCTTCTTTATCCAGTCCAGAGAAGGCAGCGCTTACGGCGCGGTTGTTAAGGCCAATGATATCAATATCATCGGCATACGCCAGCAATTGCACGCTCTTGTAAAAGATTGTACCATTGCGGTTTAGCTCTGCTGCTCGAATTATCTTCTCCAGCATGAGGTTGAAGAAATCGCACGAAAGGGAGTCGTCCTGTCTGAAGCCTCGTTTGGTTTCAAATGGCTCAGAGAGGTCCTTCCCGACTCTGACGGGAACGTCATTTGGCAAAGCCGTATAAGCTTTGCAGGGAAGTCAAATTCAGACATGGCGGCATACAGGCAACTCCTTTTTGCGCTGTCAAAAGCGGCTTTGAAATCGACAAAGAGATGGTGTGTGTCGATTCTTTTATCATGGGTCTTCTCCAGGATTTGGCGTATCGTGAAAATCTGGTCGATGGTAGACTTACCAGGTCTAAAGCCACACTGATAAGGTCCAATCAGCTTGTCTACGATGGGCTTCAGTCTTTCACGCAATACGCTAGAAAGAACCTTATACGCGATATTAAGAAGGCTGATTCCGCGGTAGTTGGTGCGGTTAGCGGGATCGCCTTTCTTGTGGATTGGGCAGAGCACACTTAAATTCCAATCTGGAGGCATGCACTCGTCTGACCATATTCTGCATAAGAGCTGATGCATGCTTTTTACCAGCTCTTCGCCTCCGTGTTTGAACAGCTCGGCGGGCAGTCCGTCTTTTCCAGGCGCTTTGTTGTTTTTCAGCCGGGATATAGCTATCCTCACTTCATCATAGTCAGGTGGTGGGACGACTTTTCCATCGTCAGGGATTGGGGTATCGGGTTCGACGTCTCCCTCGCAATTTAGCAGTGAGGAGAAGTGCTCCCTCCATAATTTAAGTACACTCTGTACGTCGGTTACCAGGTCGCCATTATTGTCCTTACAGGAACTTGCCCCGGTCTTAAAACCTTCCGTCATCCGCCGGATCTTTTCATAGAATTTTCGGGCATCATTCCTGTCAGCCAGCATCTCAAGCTCCTCACACTCACGCCTTTCGGCCTCACGTTTCTTTTTTCTGAAAAGGCGTCTCTCTTCCTTCTTTGCCTCACGATAGCGTTGCCATACACTGCGGGTTGCGCCCGTTCGCAACGTCTCCCTGTAGGCAGCGTCCTTTTTGTCCGAGGCAGTGCTGCATTCCTCATCGTACCAGTTGTTTTTGCGGGCTCGCTGGAACCCTATAGTGGCCTCAGCGGCGGTACGTAATGAGTGAGAGATATGCTTCCATTGCTCGGTTGCATCGTTAGGTCGAGGATTGCTCTCCGATAGCAGGTGTGAGAGTCGAGTGGAGAAATTGTCAGCTGTCTGTGTCGTGCGCAGCTTCTCGTCTGTGTCGTGCGCAGCTTCTCGTCCTTCCGTTACTGTGCGCACTTTCTTTGCTACACAGAGGCGTGCGCGTATCTTGGCTGCAACAAGATAATGGTCCGAGTCGATATTGGGACCACGAAGGGTACGCACGTCCAGAACGGTGGAGCTATGTCTGCCGTCGATCATGACATGATCAATCTGGTTTCTTGTTCTTTGATCAGGAGACAACCATGTGGCTTGGTGTATTCGTTTATGCTGGAACCTGGTACTACTGATGACCATATTGCGAGCAGCAGCGAAATCAATCAACCTAGTGCCGTTGGGGGATGTTATATCATGGAGACTAAATTTTCCAACTGTTGGACCAAAGACTCCTTCCTTGCCCACCTTCGCATTAAAGTCGCCGAGCACGATTTTGATATCATGTTGGGGGCAGCGATCATAAGTCTGTTCAAGTTTATCGTAGAAGGAGTCCTTCTCTGCGTCGTCCGTCTCCTCAGTCGGCGCATAGGCGCAGATAAATGTTATGTTGAAAAATTTCGCTTTGATGCGGATCGTAGCGAGACGCTCGTCCACGGGGGTGAACACTAGTACTTGGCGGCGAAGTCTCTTTCCCACCACGAATCCTACACCACGCGCTTTGCCGCGTGTCTGGCCACTGTAGTATACGTCACAAGGTCCGATGGTCGTCTTTCCTTGTCCCGTCCATCGCATTTCCCGCAGGGCGGTGATGTCAGCCTTTGCGTTAACGAGGACATCAACCAGTCGGGCAGCGGTACCGTCCCTTGAAAGGGTCCGGACATTCCCGGTACATGCCCTAATATCCAAATCATTATGCCTTATTCGTTTTGCCGGGTCGTCAACATTAAAGGGGGTTCTCATCCGAGGCTTTAATTTATTTTTCATTGGACTAAATTTTTTACGTGGCGGGTCCCAAACCCAGCGCACAACCCGTTTCGGGGTTTTTGGAAAATATTTACACATTTATATAGCGAGCCGCTTGCTTCAAGACAGACGCCCGCTTGCAGCCGCACCTCATGGTGAACAGACGCTGCGCAAAAACCTCGGTGAGCCCTTAAACCAAGTATGTCAGAGTGGCCCCACCGGGGCTCCCTCTCTTTCTGCCGCGAGCCTAGGTAGCTCCCGTTGCCCAGAGTGCACGAACGAGGACGCAAGAGTCGGGATTGAGCAAGGTCACTTAGCAACCACACTCCATTACACATTTTAGTCAAATGTCCTATGAAATTATCGATAAATTTATCGAAATATATCGAAGTCCAAATGAAACGTGGGGCCTTGCCCTTTCGTTTGATACCCATACTGTAGGGAAATTTTAAGGTTTTCGGGCAACCACATTTTGACCGATAACTCAGTTATCGATAAATTTATCGAAATATGTCGATGTCCAAAGAGACCTGGGGCCTTCACCTTTCGTTTGATACCCATATTGTAGGGAAATTTTAAGGTTTTCGGGCAACCACATATTGACCGATAACTCAGTTATCGATAAATTTATCGAAATATGTCGATGTCCAAAGAGACCTGGGGCCTTCACCTTTCGTTTGATACCCATATTGTAGGGAAATTTTAAGGTTTTCGGGCAACCACATTTTGACCGATAACTCAGTTATCGATAAATTTATCGAAATATGTCAATGTCCAAAAGAGACCTGGGGCCTTCAGCTTTCGTTTGATACCCATATTGTAGGGAATTTTTTAGGTTTTTGGGCAATCATATTTTGACCGATAACTCAGTTGTCGATAAATTTATCGAAATATGTCGATGTCCAAATGAAACCTGGGGCCTTCACCTTTCGTTTGATACCCATATAGTAGGGAAGTTTTTAGGTTTTTGGGCAATCATATTTTGACCGATAACTCAGTTATCCATAAATTTATCGAAATATATCGAAGTCCAAATGAAACCTGGAGCCTTCCCCTTTCGTTTGATACCCATATTGTAGCGAAATTTTAAGGTTTTCGGGCAACCACATTTTGACCGATAACTCAGTTATCGATAAATTTATCGAAATATGTTGATGTCCAAGTGAAACCTGGGGCCTTCCCCTTTCGTTTGATACCCATATTGTAGGAATTTTTTTAGGTTTTCCGGCACCCACATTTTGACCGATAACTCAGTTATCGATAAATTTATCGAAATATGTCGATGTCCAAATGAAACCTGGGGTCCTCCCCTTTCGTTTGATACCCATATTGTATGGAAATTTTAAGGTTTTCGGGCAACCACATTTTGACCGATAACTCAGTTATCGATAAATTTATCGAAATATGTTGATGTCCAAGTGAAACCTGGGGCCTTCCCCTTTCGTTTGATACCCATATTGTAGGGATTTTTTTAGGTTTTCCGGCAACCACATTTTGACCGATAACTCAGTTATCGATAAATTTATCGAAATATGTCGATGTCCAAAGAGACCTGGGGCCTTCACCTTTCGTTTGATACCCATATTGTAGGGAAATTTTAAGGTTTTCGGGCAACCACATTTTGACCGATAACTCAGTTATCGATTAATTTATCGAAATATATCGAAGTCCAAATGAAACCTGGGGCCTTCACCTTTCATTTGATACCCATATTGTATGGAATTTTTTAGGTTTTTGGGCAATCATATTTGGACCGATAACTCATTTATCGATAAATTTATCGAAATATGTCGATGTCCAAATGAAACCTGGGGCCTTCACCTTAAGTTTGATACCCATATTGTAGGGAAATTTTAAGGTTTTCGGGCAACCACATTTTGACCGATAACTCAGTTATCGATAAATTTATCGAAATATGTTGATGTCCAAGTGAAACCTGGGGCCTTCCCCTTTCGTTTGATACCCATATTGTAGGGATTTTTTTAGGTTTTCCGGCAACCACATTTTGACCGATAACTCAGTTATCGATAAATTTATCGAAATATGTCGATGTCCAAATGAAACCTGGGGTCCTCCCCTTTCGTTTGATACCCATATTGTATGGAAATTTTAAGGTTTTCGGGCAACCACATTTTGACCGATAACTCAGTTATCGATAAATTTATCGAATTATGTCGATGTACAAGTGAAGCCTAGGGCCTTCACCTTTCATTTGATACCCATATTGTATGGAATTTTTTAGGTTTTTGGGCAATCATATTTTGACCGATAACTCATTTATCGATAAATTTATCGAAATATGTCGATGTCCAAATGAAACCTGGGGCCTTCACCTTTCGTTTGATACCCATATTGTAGGGAAATTTTAAGGTTTTCGGGCAACCACATTTTGACCGATAACTCAGTTATCGATTAATTTATCGAAATATATCGAAGTCCAAATGAAACCTGGGGCCTTCACCTTTCATTTGATACCCATATTGTATGGAATTTTTTAGGTTTTTGGGCAACCACATTTTGACCGATAACTCAGTTATCGATAAATTTATCGAAATATGTCGATGTCCAAAAGAGACCTGGGGCGTTGCCCTTTCGTTTGATACCCATATTTTAGGGACATTTTACGGTTTTTGGGCCACTGGGGCTTAAACCGAACGAGAGTTACATACATACAAGCAAGCAAGCAAACAAACAAACATACAAGTGAACCTAATAAAAGCGTGGTAAAAATTGGGATATGTGGCAAACCTGTAAACCGTCCTAAGTGGCAACACCCATGTATATAATCTTAGAATGAATCAAATTGTCTGTATGCCAAATTTTATCCAAAGCGGTCAAGCAGTTCCCGAGATATACGAAAAAATTAACAAATTGCGGTTAGGTGGCAACCCTGCTTGAAATTATCTTATTTGGAATACGGTCGAAAATACCTTTCATTTGATACCGATATTGGCCTATCTAGCTCTATATTAAAAAAAGGGATAGGTGGCAACCCTGTAAACCGCCCTAAGTGGCAACACCCAGGAATTATGCTCGGCCTAACTATTACAATTTGTGCAATGTTATAGTACATTTACACCGCAACAAATTTGGCGAAAAATTGCAAATTTGGCGCTTTTTTCCATACATATCTCATTTTCCAAATTTGGACTTCCATTGTATTTGACCTCATTGCCGAACAATACAATCAACAGTTCCTCAAAATAGCAACCCTGCGGCTGTTCCACATTTAGAATCGCCCAGCAAGAACCTTAATGGACAATTGTCGTGTGATAACTTTTGCACTATGCACAGCTGTAAATAACAATTTTAAATACTTTTTTTTAAGAAAATGGGCGAATTCTACCAGGAAAAGACAGAAGCCTTCTTGACTCTTCTTTTATTATTACTCTACAGGTGCTTAAAACATCACGGTAATGCATTTTCTTTTGGTGGCTTTTTGTCCTGGTAGAAGATTCTTGCAGGAAAGGTGAAGCCAAATGCAAATTTGCCAGGGTAAACGATGTCGAACTGGCTCATTTGAATTCGCCAAATTTGGTGCGGTGTAAATGTACTATTAGCTAGGTCCTAGAATTTCACCTCCTATTTGTTTGCACAGCTAAACCTCGTGGTGAAAATCGCCTAAGCCTGAAAGTCGGCTACAATTTCTATTTCCGTTGCATAATTTCCGTTGCATCATTAGCCATTTTCTCAAATTTTACTCTCAATCAAAACTTAAAAAAAAAAATTATTTTCGGGTTTTGGGATTCGTTTTGGTCGAAAAATCGAATTTTTCGACTTTTTTTATTTTCAAGGCTCCAAATCATTTTTTATATATATTTTTCCGTGTCAATCGGCGTAGTCCCAAGTGAATGTATGTGCTTAAGATGATAAGATGGTGGTAAATGCAGTTTTTTGAAAAAAAATAAACAATTTATTTAATGTAGTTTTAGAAGAATTTTGGTCGTAGAATATTTTTTTTTCACAAAACTGTTATCGCCAACGTTTTTAGCGGACATTTTTGAGTCGGATAGGGTATAAATAAAAATTTTAGAATCAAATGAAATTTGTTTTAGTAGGTCATGAAAAAAAGCTTAACAATTAAAGTCGAAAAAAATCAAAAAAGTGAAATTTCGCAGGCTCGAAAGTTATTTTTTGGGTATGCGTAGTGGAACTTTTTTTTCATGAGCCCAAAACCTATCGAAAAATCGATGGCACGCTATGGGTTATTAAATCGACCCGCCCTAATAATAACATTCATGGAACTTTTTGAATACATTGCTATCAGTCTTGAGGAAGTAGCTGGCGAAACGTCTTTGCGCGAAATTAGACCATCTGCTGATGATTTCTTCAGGCATATCTTTGGTTTCGCATCAAAAATCGCTGAAGACTTTTCGACGGTGAAATCCGTGCTCCCAGAGTGGAATCGCGTCTAAGAAACCGAGCTAATCCGGGAACAACGTCGAGTGAAGCGTATTTCAGAATCGCAATATTCCTACCATGCATTACTTGAAAGCTTAACGGAACGATTTTTAGAAACCGAGGATATTCTACCGAGCTTCCAACTGCTTTTTCCAGGATTCGCTGATGTAAGTTATGCAGATGAGCTTGACAACTTGGCACCGTTCTTCGAAGATCACTTATAATCAACTACAGTAAAGGCAGAATATAGGTTGTGGTGTGGGAAAATATCGTCGATGAAAAAGCACCCGAGGTTTTAAAGCCATTGGAGTACTGCGATGGAAACTATTTCCGTGGTATACAAGTTTTTCTCACTGCCTTGGCAACTTTTCGCGTGACAACGGCGAGCGTGGAAAGATCATTTCTACCATGAAAAGAATCAACACTTTACCTCGGAGTGTAATGGGTCATGAAAGATTGAGTTCAGTTGTTCATGATTTCTGTAAACTTATTGTATTTGTGTTAGTTACACTAAAATGGCTGTTAGGGCTCGATTATATTATTTTATATTACAATAAGTATTTTGTTTTACAATAAAAACTTGAAAATAAAATTTGGTAGTTCTTTCTATAATTTGGTGTTTTTTTTACAAGTAACCGTGCGTACAAGTAGCGATCCAATCAGGGATGCCAAGTCAAAAAATAAGATTCCCCGTCGGGCAATGAGAAACTCCTCGATTTTTCGTTTCATAATATCATACGAAAAATTTTTTTTGAATTCATTTATTTAAATTTATTAGAAAAAAAAGCGGGGAAAATAATAATTGGCACAGTGTTTTTCGGTGATTTTTACTTATTTTAGTCTTAATTATTTTTATATAATTTCCAGAGCTAATTTTACAATCGCGATATCTCAGAACTGGTTACTCTTTGAGAAAAAATGCTAGGACCATATTTTTAAAGAATTTCCAGGTCGACAATTTGGCCTCGATAATAAATAAATAACGTATATACCCCCTTCCCCATCCACCTCTTTCGCTCGGAACAACTACCCACCCGGAATGAAGATGATCTGCCGGGCCTGCATGCAGGGCCGGATTAACACCAATCTTGCCCCTAGACAATGCATTTTTTGAAGAAACCATCTGGATGAAAATGGTATAATTGACAGCAAAATAACATTTTTGCATTTATTGTTGTGAATACACCTATAGATTTTCTGACGGTCAATCATAATCTACGCCGACTTATTGGTGGTTATTTATGTCATGCTTACTTTCGTAAACTGACATCCCCTTATCGAAGTGGTCGAAATTATATAAGAATACATATGTATATAGCACGTACGGACTTCTCAGGATCTTTCTCGAAAACTTAAGTATGCGTAGAAAAATTTTGTTTTGCCGTTTATTTGTCATGAAGTTCCCCATCGACAATGAAAATAGTTATTTTGTAAAGCCTATAGTTCTCGAGCTAGAGCCACCTTTTCTCCATCCATAATATCAAAAAATACTAGTTTGGGAAAATGGAGTTATCTTGTATAACAAAATTTCCTACAGAGCAAAAATTTTGTAGAGAGCTTAAAAATAAAAAAGTTTTTTGGGGGAAAAAGTCGAGAAAAAAACCCCTCCTACTTGGATTTTTCTCGTTTTTTGTCCCCAAATAACTTTTTTATGCCAAATGGGATCGATTGGTACTATTTCAGTTGCTTTCCTGGGGGTGAAACTAGGCTCCTGACAAAAAATTGGCTCTGTGGGAGTTTTTTTTATACAAGATAAACTAAATTTACCAGACTAGTATTTTTTATATAATTAGTGGCTTTACAAAAATAACTATTTTCACTGTCGATGAGAAACTTCGTGACAAACAAACGGTAAGTGGAAATTTTTCTAAGCATACTACAGTTTTCGGGAAAAATACTCAAAAGTCGGTACGTGAAATATATTTTCATATATTTTCTAGAGCAAACTGGTTGCTCTTAGAGAAAAAATGTCAGGAGAGCTCTAAAACTTGGTCTCAGGAAATTTTTCAAAAAAACTTACCGTTTTCGAGAAAAATCTTTAGACTCTCAAATTTTGACTTTGACCCCGAATAACTTTTTTAACACACTTGGAATCGATGGGGACTTTTGAAGTTTTCTTTCTGACGGAGAATCTGATCTCTCTACCAAAATTTGACTCTGTGGAAAATGTTTTTTCAAATGTTTATTTTCACCGGACTATCAGGCGATATTAATCGTGAATTGCTTTAACATTGCTGTTGGGAAATTTCATACCTGTTTTCAAATAAAGTTTTCGTTCATTAGAATATGGGTGAAAATAAGAAAGTGATACGATTTTGGGGCTAATTTTGAAAACATAATTTTTTGCCACATTTTACATATACGCTGCGCGGTATGCACTTCTTACTTTCTTATTACACTATCCTATGCAGGGCCGGTCACTTTTTAACTCTTTCGTGATTTTTTTGCATTTTTTTTTTTAATTTTTTCGTTAATAACAGCAACGAACTCACGGGAATCAAAGCACCTATCGAATGGTATAAAAATATTCTAAATCGGTTTGGTACTTTTCGAGTAATTGCAATTTAAAAAATGCTTCATATGAAGTTTGATCTTTAATAACTTTTGTTGTTGTTGTTTCGCCCGCTAAAAAAAAAAAAATACGGTTATACTCTCCTTAACTATATGTATAATTCGCAAAAATCAGAGAACTTTCAAATCGGCTTAAAACTTGTACCTCATATACTAAAATTCAAAGAGCAACAATACTACATACTAAAAAAAAAATCGTATACATATGTATATCGACCATCAGTACAAAAGCCAGGAGAATGACGAATTGCTAGATTAGATTAGATGACGAATTGCACATAAATATGAGATTACATTTAAAGTTAACGTCCTAGCTAAACCTTAAATATTTAAGATAATATGTTCATACGACTCATATTTAGCCATGTATAAATTAAAACGAGATATAGCCACTAAAGAAAATAGGAGCTAGCCAGGAGAATGACGATTTGAGTGGAACCATATAAATAGACTGGGTAAAAGTTGCGCTAGAACTGATATCATAATGGCTAACGTTAATATTTTTTCTTCTACATCTCATTGAAGTACTCTCATTTAACCTGCACAATGAATTATTCAACGTCCGGCAATATTTTGCGAGAATTTCACATTTTAACCTGGCCCAGAAGACTGACGGCCAAAAATGATGACAAAGTTTATTCACTTTTTTAAAACAGATTACTATAGATCATATTAGTAAATCTTTTAAATATGTGTTAAACAGATATTAAATAATGAATAGAAACCCTGCGGGTTGGGGTTCCAGAATATGCCCGCGGTAGGTATGCCTGTCGTAAAAGGCGACTAAAATCCAAAAAGAGGACAACTCAATAAAACCCGTAATCCCGAGTGTGATCCGTACCGTGCTCATGGGATGAATGGCACTACGTTAGTGTGTCTTATAACGGTGGCCTCCAGATACCTGGCGCCCTCTGGTTGTAATTAGTCTTACTGGGATATCGGGGGCTATGTCTCAGCTGACCTTCTTTCCCCTACACTCGTGCGAATTATATGTACCGATTAAATGAGAAAAACCATACTTTAGATCATGATAAAGTTGAATTGCTTTCAAGGTATCAGGCCAGATCTGGCCTTTCGGTTGATACCGAATCAAAAGCTGAAACCGCAGGCATGGTGGGGCTGAATAGGCCCCCCCATGATACTGAAAATGTTGGAAAACGTAAGCACTTGAATGGTGCCGCTCGTAAGCGTCTTAAGAAACTCCTGGCTAAGGGTGTCAGATACGAAACCGCCTTAGAAATTGCCAAACAGCCCTAAGGGCCGGCACAAAGGGAGGCGACCAATAAAAGGGGGCGATCCAATAGCACGACCCCACCAAATTTCCAAAAAAGGACAAGGCAGATGCCTCCTCTTGATGGAGAGGCAGCCAGTGCCTTAGTAACCGTGGCTCATCCTGACGGTGTGTCTTCGGCATCTTTTAGAGATGCCCTGACCACTATTAAGCTGGGCATAATCCCACAGGATTGTCCTAGTACCATCTGGTCTTCTGAACAACTGAAGATCATAAGAAGGGCCATTTTGAATGAAGTGTTTAAATTTCAAGTTGGCACTATTAGTCCCCGCTTCACGGACTGCGCGATTCGCCAAGGATGGCTTTCAATTGTCTGCGATGATTCTAATACTGCAGAGTGATTCAAAGACATCGTCCCAAAACTAGTTCCTTGGGAGGGGACGAAACTGAAGGTAGTCTCGGATGCGGAAGTACCCCGTCGCATTATCTTTGTCGGCTATTTTAAAGAAGACCATTGCCCCCCAAACGAGCATATCCTCAGAGTTATTTCTGTTCAAAACCCGGCCCTAGACACCAGCTACTGGAGAATCCTCAATCGGACAAGTAGGGCACCAGTGGCGGAAATTGCAATAGCTGTAGATCCGATGTCAGCTGAAACAATCCGTCACCATAATAATATAATCAGTTTGGCGTATGCCAAAGTGAAACTTCGGCTTAAAACCAAACCGCATCTGCCCCGGGTAGCTGATGAAGCCAGCGGCAATGATGAAAATGTTGCGGTAGAAAAGAAGGATGTAGAACAAACAGCCTGCAGCTCAAAATCGGCAGAGGTGACGCAAGGCTTAAGGGCCAGTTACATAAAGCTTTATTTTGGCTTTACCTCAAACTTTGACTTTGACAGAAAAGTTCAGTGTACGTATTTAAACGAAGCATGGCAAATTGGAGACCTCAAAGTTGAAGCAAGGTTAGAATTTGGCAAACTCTCAAATTTTGCTTGCTTTGACAATCAGATGTTGATGACTTTGCTTAAATTAAAGAATAAAAAGTTGAAGAAAATAATAATTAATTCATTTTTTCTCTATTAAATTAATAAATTAACCAAAACACTCTGAATGCAAGGAAATAAACAACGAAAACAAATGTATAAAAGAGAAGCGTCAGGGCGTTCATTGTAGCATACCTCTGAAGTTGGACGCAAAGTTTTGAGGTAGCAAATGTAAGGCGAGGTTAACAAAGCTTTATGTATTTGACCCTTTAGAGGATGTACAAACTAAGATTCAGCTGGAGTCCACAGCAGAAGCTACGATTATCGAGACTCCACCGCCCTCTCAAATCCGGCAAATAAATCAATTACGTAGCGAGAACCCTAGACTCGGGGTCGACAAAAAAACGGGCCAAAGCAGGCATCTAATGGGGATGCTTTGCTCAGCGGCAAGCTAAAGTCATCGGTGGCGGATAGGGACCGCAAAAAATCTTTATAATGTTAGCCCTCCCAGCAAACTCTCGCAGTTCGAGGCGTCTAAAATGCCTCCAGGTGAATCTTCACCATGCCAAGGCAGCTTCGGATGTTCTTAGCAGAAGATTCAGCAGAGAAGGTCTGGGAGTGGCCTTCATTCAAGAACCATGGATTTTACATGGTTCTGTAAAAGGTTTAAGCAGTACTGATGGTCAATTAATATATGCCACCGGTTCCCGTCCCAGGGCGGCGATGCTTCTAAACAAGAAACTGTCGTTTGTCCCGCTCCTACAGTTTATGACGGCTGATTTGGTTGCAGTTTGGGCAAAAATTCCAACCCCAAGAGGTGAAAAAGAGGCCATTTTGGCATCATCTTACTTTCCCGGTGAGGAGGAAACAGCCCCAACTGCTGAATCCAAATCCCTCATTGAGTATTGTCAACAGAAGGGTATCCCACGGGTCCTCTGCTGTGACGCAAACTCCCACCATACAGCTTGGGGTAGTACGAACATAAATAACAGGGGTGGAATTTATTAGTAGTCATAACATCAATGTCATAAATCGTGGTAATGAACCGACTTTTGTTTATGCTATTAGAGGGGAGGTTCTTGACCTTAATCTATGTAGCCAAAACATGGCCTTTGCTGTCACAAATTTGCACGTCTCGGGGGAGGAATCAATGTCGGACCACAAACATATTGTGTTCGACATGGGTCACTTCTCTGAGCATGAGTCCATTTTCAGAAATCCAAGGAAGACGAAATGGGAACTATTTCGCTTCACCATGGAAGAAAGTGGCAATTGCTTACAAAAACCGATAACTACGTTGCGTGAGATTGAGGCAGAAGCTGAACAATTTCAGTCAGATATTATAACGGCTTTTAATGAGAGTTGTCCCCAGGCTAAAAAAACGTGTACAACGGGATGTCCCTTGGTGGGACAAAAAGATTGCACAAATAAGATGTCAAGCAAGAAGGTCGTTCAATACAGCTTAAGACACGGGAGACTATGTATCCTATAAAAATGCCCTATAAAGAACTTAGGAAGTCTAAGAGGGCGAGTTGGAGAGAACACTGCGAAAACATTAAAGATCTTCCTACGGCAGTGCGACTCCAAAAGGCCCTTGTGAGAGGCCATAGCAACGTCATTGGTACTCTGAAGAATTCAGATGGGAGCTACACCAAGCAGCCGGAAGACACATGCAAACTCTTGCACGCTTCTCACTTTCCAGACTGTACACCAGGCTATCAACACTAACAGCCTATAGTAGATGATTCTCCAACTATTAGTGGAAGAGAAAAGAGCCTGGCAGCAAAGCTAACTAATGTCAAAAATGTGCAATGGGCTTTATCGACTTTCAGTACTTTCAAATCCCCAGGACCGGATGGGGTCTATCCTTGTCTGTTACAGCAAGGAATTAGCTATACAGCCCCAGTCCTATCAAATGTATATAGAGCATCCCTGCTGCAGGGAAACCGGAAAATCTGCCATCGTCATATCGACCAATAAGTCTCAGTTCCTTTCTCCTAAAAGGAATGGAGAAAATTTTGGATCAGCACATTAGAGAAGAGAACTTAAAGAAACTTCCTCTGTGTAAAACCCAATTCGCGTACCAACCCGGAAAATCTACAGAGACTGGTATCCATTGCCTTACGGAAAAAATTGAAAAGGCCATAGAGTCTAAAAACACAGCCCTGTGTGCATTTATCGATATATCAGGCGCTTTCGATAATACGACGTATAAGGCCATTGAGGAAGCCATGATTAGCAAGGACGTAAGCCCAATGATTACTCGCTGGGTGCTGGCCATGCTAAAGCAAAGAAAAATCAGCTTTGAGATAGGAGGGAGTGCTGACTCAATCGTGGCCACAAGAGGATGTCCTCAAGGAGGTGTACTTTCTCCTCTACTTTGGACCCTTGTCATAGACGAACTTCTTTACCTTTTGAAGGGCAATGGTTTTGACGTTCAGGGATATGCAGATGACTTGGTGATCTGCGTAACAGGAATGCAAGTTAACTGCAGCAACAGCAGTTAAGCTGATACTTTTGTTTTCCACAATACATCACAAATTCCAAAGAATTATTCGGCCACCTGAATAAACAATGCATCCTATAAGATGCGCTTTAAATTCTAAACAACTCCAATTCGCCATCCCACACATTCTTTCAACTGTTAAAGGCTAAGCGTAATATGACTAAAATGAGTCCGCCCACGCCTTCTTGCATTGCATGCTAAATTCCCGGAAATCATTAGCTTTGTCACAATCTTGTAGGGACAGCTTGCAGCTGTCCGCTAGAGAATAAGAATTAGAGTAAGAGAATAATTATTAGAATAAGAGAACTAGCTTAAGCAAGGCACTGGCCAACCATGTAATAAATATAATCAAAATTTGAATAAAGTCTTCAGATTGATTCTAACCACGAAACGGGGAAAAACCACTTTTTGGCGCCCAACGCGATAGTTAGTAAAATTACACATAGTGTAAAGGTGAAATCACACATAGTGTAAAAGTAAAATTACACATAGTGCGAAAGTAAATTTTTTTTTAAAAGTTCAAAAAAAAAGTCAACGAACTAAAATTCACATAGTAAAACGTACAAAATTAAAAACTTTGGAATTACATAAAAACGAACTAAGAAAATTGCCAAAAACTGCTGTGCAAACACGAAAAAAAAAATAAATAAAAACAAGTAAGGAAAGCTGTCTTCGGCTGTGCCGAAGGCTATATACCTTTCATGAATAAGCGTCACGATTTTCACAGTTCGATCCCCAGTACAGCCTGTTTCAATTTAACTATATTTACTATACACATTACACATCTTTGTTATAATTTAAAAAAACTTACAAAATAATAGGATCCGAGTTATCGGAACAATCGATTGTATGGAGGCTATATATTATACGTGTTCAATTGTACTGACTTACACTATACACATTACATATGTATGTAGAAAGTACTAAAGGTGCAATATTTTACGTTCCTAACTTTTTAAATGCGGAAGTATTGGCCAAAAAACCTTATATCGGAACAACCGGTTGTATGGGGCTATATGTTATATTTACCCGATCTTCTTGATTTTCCTCTACACACTACATAAATTGAAAGTACTCAAGTTGCAAAATTTTATGTTCCTAACTTTTTAATTGCAGAAGTTTTGGCCAAAAAACCTTATATCTGAACAATCGGTTGTATGGGGGCTATATGTTACATTTGCCCGATCTTTTTGATTTTCACTATATACACTACATAAATAGAAAGTACTCGAGTTGCAAAATTTTACGTTCCTAACTTTTTAATTGCAGAAGTTTTGGTCAAAAAACCTTATATCTGAACAATCGGTTGTATGGGGGCTATATGTTACATTTGCCCGATCTTGTTGATTTTCACTATATACACTACATAAATAGAAAGTACTCGATTTGCAAAATTTTACGGTCCTAACTTTCTAATTGCAGAAGTTTTAGCCATAAAACCTTATATCTGAACAATCGGTTGTATGGGGGCTATATGTTACATTTGCCCGATCTTGTTGATTTTCACTATATACACTACATAAATAGAAAGTACTCGAGTTGCAAAATTTTACGTTCCTAACTTTTTAATTGCAGAAGTTTTGGCCAAAAATTCTTATATCTGAACAATCGGTTGTATGGGGGCTATATGTTACATTTGCCCGATCTCGTTGATTTTCACTATATACACTACATTAATATAAATTACTCGAGTTGCAAAATTTTACGTTCCTAACTTTTTAATTGCGGAAGTTTTGGCCAAAAAACCTTATATCTGAACAATCGGTTGTATGGGGGCTATATGTTATACTGGTCCGATCTTGTCAGTTCCGACAAATGATTCCTATATTACAAAATGGTGGCCACATACAAAATTTCAGCCAGATATCTCAAAAATTGAGGGACTAGTTTGCGTTCAAACAGACAGACGGACAGACGGACATGGCTAAATCAACTCATCTCGTCATCCTGATCATTTCGGTATACTTATTGATGGGTCTATCTCTTCTTCTTCTCATATTTACAAACATCGGACCAAAGTTATAATACCATTTCATGTTCATGAAAGATATAATAATACAGTCTGAGAAACAGTAAAATATAATTAATAGCGGTCAGTGAAAACCACGCCACCTACGCACAATAAGTACATACATATATGAAGACATGCATGGATGAAGGAGGTATGTCGCATTCTCACTCAATTTCTGTTTTTGGCATTGCTGAATAGTGTTTATGCAGATCTATATTTCTGTCTTATCAGAATCTGCCTATCGTCAAAATTGTAGAAGATAATTCATGGATGAAGGGGGTATGTACACAACTTTTCAATATTATTTGTGGAAGAAGGGGGTATGTTTCTATTTTTTCATATAAAACACTAAATATAAACTTATGCTTTTTATTGCATATTATGCAATTTCTTTTATGGCTTTGCATAATTTTTTTGTCAGTTTTCCATAAAGATTCGAAAAAACCTCAAATGTTTAAGCAAAACTTTAAAGTCGATTTTCTCGTTTCACTCAAAATGCGAGATACCCCCTTCATCCATGCATGTCTTCATATATGTAAATAAGCGAAAAATAAAACGCTCAAATCATCTTTAATAAATAAGCGAAAATAAAACGCTCAAATCATCTTTAATAAATAAGCGAAAATAAAACGCTCAAATCATCTTTAATAAATAAGCGGAAATAAAACGCTCAAATCATCTTTAATAAATAAGCGAAAAATAAAACGCTCAAATCATCTTTAATAAATAAGCGAAAAATGAAACGCTCAAATCATCTTTAATAAACAAGCGAAAAATAAAACGCTCAAATCATCTTTAATAAATAAGCGAAAGGTAAAACGCTCGAATCACCTTCATCACCAATCACAGACAAGACAGCATAGCAGAGGTAGCAGATCAACTACAGGCGGAGGACGAAGTGGAATAACTTAAGGATGTCGACCAGCTTGAAATTAATGTAAGAAATTCCTTTTATTTTTTTTTGCATATGACTATTTGTACTTTGTGAAAGAGAAAAATAATAATAATATTTGTCAAGTGTGACGCAATCTTTTGCAAGTGAGTCAGAGTAAAGGAATAATAAGCCATCTTATCAACACTTTTTGCTCCTTAAAAATTGGTTCACCAACTCTCTTTTTTAAATCGAGTTGATTTTTTTATATGAACGTTCAAGAGGTGAGGGAATTGGAAGACATTATTGACAGTTTGACTAATCTCACTTTTCAGACGAACTGTAGTTCAAAGACAATGGACCAAGCCACGGTTCAGACTTTGATACAAACAGCTATTGCGCATGCAATAGAACATACCACCCAACAGTTTCGGGCAAACATTGAAAGCCTGACGCAAAGACTTAACGTCTTTGAAATACCATCATCAACGGTGCAAGTGTATGGAGAAATCGAAATTCTTGACAATGTAGAGTGTAAGGAAACACTCGATGTTGCGACATCCATACCAGAATTTAGTGGGCAATCGCCTAAATACGTTTCTTGGCGCCAAGCCGCGGTAACGACCCACAAATTATACGAAAAGTATAAGGGCAGTTCCAAATATTAACAGGCGGTAGCCATTATACGAAATAAAATAACCGGCAATGCCGACACCCTTTTAAGCTCATACAATACAATACTAAACTTTCAGGCGATTCTAGCCAGACTGGACTTCGCCTATGCCGACAAACGTTCCCTCTTCACGCTGGAACAAGAACTTTCGACCCTAAAACAGGGTTCGGAAACAATTACAGACTTTTACGACGAAGTCGAAAGAAAGTTGACCCTAATCACAAATAAGGTCATCATGACCAACGAGGGTAATCAGCAGCTCATAGACTCACTGAACGCCAAATACAGGCATGATGCTCTGAGGGTGTTTATATCAGGGCTAAGACGCCCTATGTGCGATATTTTATTCTCCTGTAAACCGGATGGTATGCCCAATGTCAGCGGCTAGCTTTGTTAATAGGGAAATAGAATCTCTGTTGGCGGATGGCATCGTGAGACCTCCCGCTCGCCTTATAATTCGCCGATACACACCCTTAGAGCTTTAAGGTCATTCCTCGGTTTGTCGGGATATTACAGAAAATTCGTAAGGGATTATGCAGCAATAGCCAAGCCCCTCACTAGGTATTTGCGTGGTGAAAATGGCCACATTGGAGCGAATAAGTCCAAGAACATCCAGATTCATTCGAATGAGGATGCAGTGAATGCATTCGAAAAAATTAAACAAATTCTTGCCTCCGAGGATGTTCTGTTGCTTTACCCTGATTTTGGAAAACCCTTTGAATTAACAACGGACGCTTCAAGTCATGCATTGGGAGCCGTCCTGTCTCAGAACGGTCGCCCGATAACTATGATTTCAAGAACATTGAGCAAGACAGAGGAGAATTACGCCACAAATGAGCGGGAGCTTTTGGCCATTGTGTGGTCACTGAAGGCATTAAGAAATTATCTGTATGGAGTAAAGAACATAAAAATCTTTACAGATCACCAGCCTTTGACCTTCTCCATAGGAGACAAGAGTTCAAACTCAAAGATGAAGAGATGGAGAGCCTTTGTGGAGGAGTTTTCTCCAACATTCTGTTACAAGCCTGGAAAGGAAAACGTTGTTGCCGACGCATTGTCACGGCAGCTCTTGAATAATATAACGGATAATGAATCTATGCAAAATACAGCACATAGCGAGGTATCTTCCTCCAATATAATAAAGTCAATCAATTTCCCTGTGAATCAGTTTAGGAATCAGATTATCCTGACTGAGGGAACTTTAAATTGCAAAAGGACTAAAATTTTTTTCCAGAAGTACGTTCGACATACAGTCGAATTTAATAATATAGAATATGTATTTACAGCTCTAAAAACGAGCATCAGCCCTAAGGAGGTAAACGCAATTTATTGTGAACTCCCCACTCTTGCAAAAATACAGCATCGTGTCGGGGAAACATTCCCATCAGTTAAGTTTGTTCATACGAACAAAATGGTCATCGATCTTACGAATCCGAATGACCAGATTGAAGTAGCAAACTGTGAACACAACCGAGCACATAGGTCTGTAAACGAAAATTTCAAACAATTGCTGGAAAGCTATTATTTCCCGAATATGAAAAAGTTGCTGAATTCCGTTGTAAAAAACTGCAGAACCTGCATGGAAAATAAATACAACAGAAGACCCGCTGAAAATGTTATTGGAGAGACTCCCATTCCCGAGTATCCCGGACAAATCTTACATATCGATATTTTCTCCACTGACAAGCAACATTTCTTGACTTGCATTGATAAGTTTTCGAAGTTTGCTACGGTGATCCCAATTGCATCGAGAAATCTCATTGACATTAAAAATGCCCTTTTCCAAATACTTGGTAGATTCAAGAAAACCAAATTAATAGTTTCAGACAACGAAAAAGCCTTTCAAGCAAACGCTATTCAGAGCTTATTGAAAAATCACTTTGATGCTGAGCAATTCTTCGTGCCACCTCTTCAGAAGAAGCTATTAAAGCGCACTACAGCGGAAAAAAGAAATTTTGAAGAGGGTGATGTGGTATTTGTAAGAAGAAACAAAAGATTAGGTAATAAGTTTGATAAGGTATTTGTGGAGAGGAAGGTGCAGAAGGATTTGGGAACAGCTGTCCTAATAGATAGTAGAAAAGTTCATAAAAATAATTTACGGTAAAAAAAAAAAAAAAAAAAATAAAGGAACATTTTTTTTTCCCCCTTCCCCTTCTTTCAAGCAAAAAAGTAAATTTTTTTTGTATTTCCCATTTTTTCAGCATTTTGCTTATGCCAGGAGTGCTTGGCGAAATTATAAATTATTCAACATCACAATACATTCCTGTTACCGGAGGGCGTGTGGCAATTTTTGACGACTACACTCCGTTCGCACACTTAACTAACTTAACAAAATACAAACAACTACAACAAGAGACAGAAAGTTTACTGACATATATCACTCAAATTTCACTGAAGAAACTTTTGGAAGTCGACTTGGAACAAATATACCGACTTTTAAATACAATTACAATTCACCACAGACACTGCGCCGCCTTAACTTTTTGGGCACGGCACTGAAAGTTATTGCTGGCACCCCTGACTTTGACGACTTTCATGAACTTAGGACTAGAACAGAAATAATATTACAGAATAACAATGACCAAATAGTAATCAATACAAAAATACAAGACGAAATAAATAAACTAACGGACGCAGTAAACAAACTAACCACGAATACTAAATTTTCTGAGAGTAAAGCGCTCAATCTTTTTCAATTAATAAGTAGCAGAACAAAAGCTATAATAGAAGATTTGGAAACTACAGTACTTTCAATAGCACTAGCTAAAGCAAATGTAATAAACCCAGTAATTTTAGATAGTAGCGAAATAGATTTTATATTTAATACCGAAAACTACAGTGTAAGTATTAATGATATATTGATTAATAGTAAATTTAAGATAATTCAAAAAAAAACAACGTCATTATCTTCTATGTCGGATTCCCTATGATTAAGTACCTATGTAATGCAACTTCAATCTATCCCGTTTCCCATAACAATAGAATAATCAATTTTGAATCCGAGTTAGTTGCCAAATGTCAAAATAGTTATAAAATATTGAAAAACTGTAACAATCAAAGCACCACTATTTGTTGTCAGGAGCTTAGAGAATCCGGTAATAACTGTCTTAAAAATCTTTTAAATACGTATGAAGCAAATTGCTCAGAAATAACTGCATACTTAAAGCCCATATCTTTAGTCAGTGACGGTGTCCTTATTGTAAATGACGCTATAGCAACCATACAAATTTCCAATAAACAACCCACACATATTAATGGTACTTACCTTGTAACATTTAGAGAATCCGTTAAAATTAATAAAACGCTTTTTAGAAATAGGGAACAACAGATTTACGTTAACCCAGAAAACCCATTGGCACATAGGGTTAACGTAACTGAATATATAAAAAATCTCCCCTTGCCCGTTCTTCAGGAACTTCATTTCAAAAATCTAATCCATATAGAAACCCTTAATAAAAAAATTGCATTGCATGTTTCCATTTATAACCTGCTCTTCTCTGCAGCAGTTATCATTGCACTCATTTGGGTGATTTTCAAAATTATATCTCGAAGGCGAAAAAACCAGGCAGCCGGAAGCTTAAGAGAAGCAATTAAATCTTTTCAAGAAAAACTTAAAAAAGTCGAGGGCGACTTTTCTTTAAGGGGGGGGAGTAGTTAACTGCAGCAGTTAAGCTGATACTTTTGTTTTCCACAATACATCACAAATTCCAAAGAATTATTCGGCCACCTGAATAAACAATGCATCCTATAAGATGCGCTTTAAATTCTAAACAACTCCAATTCGCCATCCCACACATTCTTTCAACTGTTACAGGCTAAGCGTAATATGACTAAAATGAGTCCGCCCACGCCTTCTTGCATTGCATGCTAAATTCCCGGAAATCATTAGCTTTGTCACATTCTTGTAGGGACAGCTTGCAGCTGTCCGCTAGAGAATAAGAATTAGAGTAAGAGAATAATATTAGAATAAGAGAACTAAGTTAAGAGAACTAAGTTAAGAGAACTAGCTTAAGCAAGGCACTGGCCAACCATGTAATAAATATAATCAAAATTTGAATAAAGTCTTCAGATTGATTCTAACCACGAAACGGGGTAAACCACTTTTTTGCATGACGAAACAATATCCGATCGCATGCAACAAGCCTTTCGCATCATTGAAAGATGGTGTACTAGCAAAGGACTATCTATTAACCCAAAACAAAGCAATCTTGGTGCCTTTCACGCGGCGAAGAAAGCTGTCCTTGTTAGAGCCATCCCTAGGAGGCAGCCGCATAAGTTTTTCAATGGAGGCAAAATACCTAGGAGTAACATTGGACAAGACCCTCACATGGAAGCTACGATAAATAAAGCAACGAGGGCCTTTTTCGCCTGCACTAGACTTTATGGCAAAACATGGGGGCTGTCTCCCAAAATGACGGATTTGTCATTTAATACAGTTGTGAAGCCAATAGTCACCTACGCTTCCCTGGTCTGGTGGCCTAAGACTGCTCAGAGAACAGCAGCAACTAAATTAAGTAAGCTGCATCCGCTGGTCTGTGTCGGCATAACAGGTGCAATGAGAACGTGCCCTGCTGATGCTCTAAGTGCCCTTGTAGGAATACCTCCCTTCCCTATTCTGATCTAAAAATCGGAAATATGACAAGACATATGAAGATAGTCAAGAACTTCATAAACGATCCTATATTGCAAGTAAATGATGCAACAACTCCTACGCTCAGCATCACGCAAAAATTTGAGGTTTCAATCGTTGATCGAGTGCTCTGGGAAACAGGGAACCCATATGCTGAATCTGATTCGGGGACTTGGTATACGGATGGATCCAAGCTGGAAGATGGTAAACGGGAGCTGGTATCTATGGACCAAACTACAAAAAATCGATACCAATGGGTAGCTACCCCACTATTTTCCAAGCGGAAATCCATGCAATAGAAATCTGTGGCAGAGAATGCCTCCGAAGAGGACTATCCTCTAAGCGAATTTACATTATGTCGGACAGTCAGGCCCTACGTGCCTTGCAGTCGTACACAATAACTTCGAAGCTTGTTTATGAGTGCTCACAGTCCTTAATGATCTGGGGGCCAAAAACAAAGTGTTGTTAGGTTGGGTCCCAGGGCATGAAGGACATGACGGCTACGAAAAAGCGGACCAGCTTGCAAAACAAGGTGCTCTAACAGCATTCATTAAAACCCTTCTGTGGGCTCACCAAGGCCGACGTAAAAGAGGCCATAAATAACTGGGAAGACAAACAGTTTAGGCAGCATTGGCTTAGCAGCCTAGGACAGAGGCAGGCCAAACTCTTTATAGAACCATCGCAAAGATCATCGGTCAGGCTCATAAATCTAAGAAGGGTGGATCTAAGAACCCTCACTGGGTATTATACGGGACATTGTAGTCTACGTTATCACCTGAGTAAATTGAATCTGTCAGATACAACAATTTGTCGGTTTTGCGAACGCCGGTTCACATACTCTGCGAATGCATTGTGTTAGCAAGAAGGAGAGTTTGCTACCTAGGTGGTGTCACTCTCAATCAGTTCGTGATATGGAATAAAAAACCTGAGGAGGTGCTCAAATTTATATAGAGCCTCCGCATACAGTAATAAGCTGATAGGTCACACCATGATATAAAATAAATATAGTTTATATAAATATAGTTTAAAAAAACTAAAACTCGCGCTTTTAGAGAGTATTGAACTAAAAATTTGAAAATAATTTTAAAAACCCTACACAGTAGTATTGTGGAAAAAGCGTGGTCCGCTTTGTTCTATAATCTTCGTTTTTTATTTAAATTATTTTTACCTTTTTAGTGCAATATTCTTTAAAATCGCGAGTTTTCGCTTTTTAAACTATATTTATTTTTACTTTTTAGTTAAGTGTGTTATGAAGTAATCGATATATATGTATATCGAAGTATACCGCAGTGCAAACGAAACCTCTGGGCCTCCACTTTCGTTTGATACCCATATTGTAGGCAATTTTCAATATTATTGGACAACCTCATTTTGACCGATAACTCAGTTATCGATAAATTTATCGAAATATGTCGATGTCCAAAAGAGACCTGGGGCCTTCACCTTTCGTTTGACACCCATATAGTAGTGAATTTTTTAGGTTTTTGGGCAATCATATTTTGACCGATAACTCAGTTATCGATAAATTTATCGAAATATGTCGATGTCCAAATGAAACCTGCGGCCTTCACCTTTCGTTTGATACCCATATTGTAGGGAATTTTTTACGTTTTTGGGCAATCATATTTTGACCGATAACTCAGTTATCGATAAATCTATCGAAATATATCGAAGTCCAAATGAAACCTGGGGCCTTCCCCTTTCGTTTGATACCCATATTGTAGGGAAATTTTAAGGTTTTCGGGCAACCACATTTTGACCGATAACTCAGTTATCGATAAATTTATCGAAATATGTCGATGTCCAAGTGAAACCTGGGGACTTCACCTTTCGTTTGATACCCATATTGTAGGGATTTCTTTAGGTTTTTGGGCAATCATATTTTGACCGATAACTCAGTTATCGATAAATTTATCGAAATATATCGAAGTCCAAATGAATCCTGGGGCGTTCCCCTTTCGTTTGATACCCATATTGTAGGGAAATTTTAAGATTTTCGGGCAACCACATTTTGACCGATAACTCAGTTATCGATAAATTTATCGAAATATGTCGATGTCCAAAAGAGACCTGGGGCGTTGCCCTTTGGTTTGATACCCATATTTTAGGGACATTTTACGGTTTTTGGGCCACTGGGGCTTAAACCGAACGAGAGTTACATACATACAAGCAAGCAAGCAAAGAAACAAACATACAAGTGAACCTAATAAAAGCGTGGTAAAAATAAAGGTATTTGTGTGTTAGTTGTCATTCGTATCTTTTGCCAGTTGATCATAGAGCGCTGCCACCTCAACAAAAAATTTTTTTGGTATTTTTTTTGCTTCAATTTTCAAATTTGCTTCAAAAATGCGCATTAGAAACCATATTTACCTAAAAATAACGTTTAAAAAAACCTTTTACGTCGTACTAATGCGACAAAACCTTTCGATTTAAGTGTTGAGAGATTAAGGACCGTTTTCGAAATGCCGGTTAATGCTAATTGCGATTAATTTGACAGTAACCGTAAAAAATACGTCAACTAAATCCCAGTTTGCGTTAAGCGTAGATTGTGAAATCGGCCCTATGGATTTATTCTTACACCTGTAAACAAAAAAAAATTCGGATATAACTTACCATCAGCAAAAGCACCAAATAACAACATATAACAATTTAATCCCAAAAGGAAGGTGGTAGTGCGGGGTTGGCAAAGCTTACTTACCGCCTTTTGTTATGATAAAGAGTAAATCGTAGCTTGGGTATTAATCAACCACAAACGTAGGGCAAAATCTTAGGAAAATCAAAAGAGAGTGCGAAATAGGGTTTCGTGCATAAATGTATATTTACAAGTGTTTGTATATGTAGTACAATAGGTACAGGAAAGTGTATAATTAATTATGGAAAGTCGTAGGTGCGAACACAGAAACCTATGCATAAAAATATAAAGAATGTTGGTTGGGTATAACTGTACACGGGTTAAAGCATATTTACATATTTCACTGAGCGACCATCTTTTCGGTGTTCACCTCAGCAATGATATGTACTCGATTATATTCATAGGTACCAATGCACCTGCTAGCGACCAGCCTTCGCTGTTCAACTAAGCAGCGAATGCAAAAGTACCTACAAACACAACAACAACTACTATAAGTATATGTATGTACAATGCATTGCTAGCGGCCAACCTTCGTCGTCCAACTGAACAAAACACTGCACATAGAATAAGCACTTACCTCTTGAGCAACGCCGTAATAAAGTGACGATTGCTCAGAGGATCGCCCCTTTTATACTTTCTCGCTGGAGCTTTTTCTCATATGATCCTAGCGGTAGTTATGTGTGGTGAATAATATAAGTAAAATAGAGAAGTCAATAGAGCTTTCAGCTCTTTGTCCATACATATGATTAGCTAACTACCTAAACACACTAAAGCACAAATCATAAAGTACAAGTCACTAATCCTAACAATAACAATGTATGTACATATATGCAAAGTGATATAATATAATTATGTTGCGTGATATTCACGTTACAGCCTCCCCCTTGACGGATGATGAGTAAACGAGTCAGTCGTCATCAATTTTGGCTCTTCCTAGGTCTTCCTCTCTTCCTTATGGGTTGTACTGGTGTAGGTGAATCGTCGGTATTTGTGCCTCTATATATTGATAAGGCAGATGCATGATAAGCCCCAAGTGGCACGTTTGGTTCGCTTTTGGCGGCAATTTCATATGTGGATGTACCAATCTTCCGCGTAACAACATATGGTCCATCTCGTTTGGGTACGAATTTGGAAGTCACCCCTTTTGCTGTTTGGCTTAGCACATGCGTCTTCACTAACACCTCTGTACCTACGTTGATGTCCTCTTGGCGTCGTCTATTCCTATCCACATACACTTTGTTTTTATCTTGCATCATTTGCTCCCTTTCTTTCGCACTCTTGAAATTTTCTACTATATTCTTCAGATACGGCGTTATTTGTGGTATAAAATTCTCACTCTCAGTTATGGCCCTAATATCATGATGAACATCGTCGAGAGTCCGCAACTCTCTTCCAAAGGTAAGGTAAGCGGCTGAAAAGCTAGTAGTTTGACAATTAGCAGTATTCATAGCAAAGCGAATAGCGGGTAAACCTACATCCCACACATTGTGCTGATTTTGAACGATTATGGCTAACTGAGCTTTCAAGTCACGGTTTTTACGTTCAACCGGGTTTGCTTCAGGGTGATACACGGGAGTGAACATTTGTTGTATCCCCATACAGTATGCAACTTGTTGCATAATAGCTGACACAAACTGTACCCCATTGTCAGACTTGAGTCGCCGCGGTACCCCGTATCGTAAAAAAATTTCGTTTATTAGAATTTTTGCGCACATTTCGGCTGTAGCTTCTACCATTGGAAAAAGTTCCACCCATCTACTTGCAACATCTTCTGCTATTAATATCCACTGGTACCCTTCAGTCGTCTTTGGTAGCGGCCCAAATAAATCAACAGCCACCACTTCAAATCTTTGTTTGCTTACGCTTGTTTGCAATAAGCCCATCGGCTTCATGTTAGTCGCTTTATAACGCTGACATTCGATACATTTTCTTACATGTTTGGTTATTTCCGAGCGCATTCCAGGCCAGAAATAACGATTCGCGATGCGGGCAATGGTTTTGTCGACTCCATAATGGCCAGCAGTGCTTTCGTCGTGGTACGCCCTTAAAATGTCCAACCGCTCCTGGTGTGGCACTACCAGTTGAGCATCTTCTACGTCGTCGTTCGCGTAACAATATAACACGCCATCATTCAGGAGGTAACCCCGATTGCACCATAAATTGGCATTCTCATCGCCATCTTCTATTGATTTGATAACGTTCTTCAGATATGCATCTTTTAGCTGCTCCTCTCGCAACTCACTACTTTTCGCTCTTGGCAAATCTACATCAAAAGCACAAATACAATTTAATAAGCTATGCTGCTCTTCCGCACATGTTGGTCGTGACAGCATGTCAGCTAAACAATTAGTTTTCCCAGGGGTATAATCAATCTTGAAGTTATACTGCTGTATTTGCAAAGCCCATCTTGCGAGGCGGCCGGATGGTGATTTGATGGTTAAAAGCCATTTTAACGGCTGGTGATCCGTCATTAAGCGTATTTCCGCACCGTCAATATACCCTCTGAACTTTGCACATGCCCATACAATCGCAAGTGCTTCGCGTTCTGTGGTCGAAATATTTCGTTCGGCTGGAGTTAAGAGTCGGCTCGCATATTCTATAGGATGCTCGAGATTCTTCTCCCCCTGGAGCAAAACTGCTCCCAACGCATATGAACTTGCATCAGTTTTGATAACGAATGGCATTTTATCTTCTGCCTGTTTTAAAATAGGTGGATGCACGAGCGCATCTTTCAGTTTCGTAAAAGCTTCTGCTTGGGGTTCTTTCCATTGCCACACGGCATTCTTCTTGAGGAGATCAGTAAGTGGTTTAGCAATTGTTGCGAACTGGTCGATAAAACGGCGATACCACGAACAAGTCTGTATGAACGATATAAGTTCTTTAAGATTACGCGGATCTTTTCGCTGAGTTATCGCTATAGTCTTGTCAGGGTCAACTTTAATGCCTTCAGCAGTAAGTACGTGACCAAGATATTTTACATGCGTGCAACAAAATCTACATTTCTCCATATTTACCCTTAACTTGAACTTTTGCAGGTTTTCAAAAACGATACGTAAATCATGTATATGATCTTTAAACGAAGTAGAGCATATAATTATGTCGTCAAGGTATGCGAGGATTTGTACATTTGGTACTGACATTTTGAATCGGTCTATTAAACGCTGAAAGGTTGATGGTGCATTTCGAAGGCCGAACGGCATCCGTTTAAAGCGGTATGTGCCAAAAGGCGTAATGAGGCACGTTTTGTCACGATCTGCCTCTGCGACAGCAATTTGAAAATAGCCAGATTGCAGGTCCAGAGTTGTCATATATTGTGTGCTTTTCGCGGCATGCAACAAATCGTCCATTCGAGGAATCGGGTACCTATCAGGTTTCGTAATCGCATTAATCTTGCGGTAATCAACACATACACGTGTACTTCCATCTCGCTTTGGTACCATGACCACAGGTGATGCCCATGCAGAGTCACATTCTTCAATGACATCATTTTCAATCATTTTGTGTATTTCGAATTTTAAATCACGCAGCTTAGGGAAAGACATACGGTACGGTGGTAAAGCAATAGGCTTGTGGTTTCCTGTGTCAATAAAATGCTGGGCATAGGGTGTCGGCTCATAAGATGCCCCAAAGACAGTTGAATAATCGTTCAACAAATCATCTAACTGCACCTTTTCCGATTGTACCAACTCAGCTCCATCTGACTCTTTTAAGAAACGAAAGTCTATCGAAAACAAATCCGTAGAGTTAGGCTTATAAACACGTCTAAACAGACCGTTACCATATTTCCTATCTGGTGTTACCGACTGTGGCGGAAGCGAATCCCTAAACAATTCTTGGGTCGAGTGTGGCGAATATTTCCACGGATCTTCTGGTCCATAATACTCGAATTCAGACATATATACCTTGGGTTTGTCTACTTCCCTTTTTACCACATCTTCTGGTTTACGTTTAGCGTTAACATTAGTTACTTCTACGCGCTCGATTATATTTAACTGGAGCGGCAAACAATCAACAAAATCAAAATGCTTAGCTGGTTCGTCTTCAAAGTACCAATATTTTTGGCCCATATTCAGCACAATACCTGCCTTTTCCATGAAGTCGGCACCTAACAACGTCCTATTATTTTCAGCATTTGGCAAAACTATAAATTGCGTATCCAAGCAACGCCCACCAATCAACATTTTAGTTTCAGTTGACAAGCATTTTTGGGATGATCTAACACCATCAGCAAGGGTTATTTCACAAAATATGCTTTTGAACACGCATTTCATGCGGTCCAAGACCTTTTTAAGGTTTGCGCTTGCGACGCTTGTACGTGCGCCAGTGTCAAAGTATGCTTGACCTGGGCACCCAAAAAGTTGGATGTTCACAATTGGAATATCTTTGCCTATCGTGACGTTTATTGTGTTGAAATTTACTGTACCTGAACTTTCTACTGGCTTTTTCATGCATCTCGGACAATTTGCGCGGGTGACTCCAGGCGCATTACAACCATAGCAAGAAAATTTCGGCTTTAACGGCTGAGCTTGCGACAGCATTGCAGCATGTGTGTCTTTGGCCTCCTCATTTTTCTTTTTATAACATGTTTCAGCACTATGGCCTTTCTTTCGGCAAAAACTACAACGGGTCGGACCGCTCGACTTTTGCGAGTCAGCGTTCACGACGTGATTTTTACGCTCAAACAATGACAACTCTGCATCCCGTGCGTCCCTTAGTAATCCATCAAAATCAGAAACTCGCTCACGACTTATCCTATCACGGATTTGAAAATGTATCAAACCAAACACAATGTCAATTTGGTCAGCTTCGGCTGGAACATTGGCTAGTTGTGAAAAGAGTGCACGCTTTCTACGTATAAAGGTATCTATAGGTTCGGTTTTCTGTTGCTTTAATTCAATGATCTCTGAGTATATACGCCATGCTGCTTAGGCGGTGAAAATGCTTCACGTAGCATGCGGACAACATCACCAAAAGCTTCGGCTTTGGTTTTAACACCCTGCCACCATTCTGCTGCATCTCCCTCTAAAACCATGGGCATACCGCTAATCGCATCTGAATCGCTAACTTTTTCTACTGCTTTGAATGTCAAAACAGCCGCTAAAAACTCTTCTACCTTTGTGGAGCTACGCTCACCTTTAAAACGAGCAGTGCAACTGCTAAAAGAGCCTGAACGTTGGTTACTTTGATTGACTGCTTGGAGCAATCTAGTGAATTGGTCATCAGAAATGGTCGTCATTTTGTTGGCTTTATTTAAAATACGCTCGCTTCGGCGAACAGGCGTTTGAATCAAGAGGTTTGCGTTTGCCACTATGTTGGGCGCCAAATTTATAACAATTTAATCCCAAAAGGAAGGTGGTAGTGCGGGGTTGGCAAAGCTTACTTACCGCCTTTTGTTATGATAAAGAGTAAATCGTAGCTTGGGTATTAATCAACCACAAACGTAGGGCAAAATCTTAGGAAAATCAAAAGAGAGTGCGAAATAGGGTTTCGTGCATAAATGTATATTTACAAGTGTTTGTATATGTAGTACAATAGGTACAGGAAAGTGTATAATTAATTATGGAAAGTCGTAGGTGCGAACACAGAAACCTATGCATAAAAATATAAAGAATGTTGGTTGGGTATAACTGTACACGGGTTAAAGCATATTTACATACATAAGTACATATTTCACTGAGCGACCATCTTTTCGGTGTTCACCTCAGCAATGATATGTACTCGATTATATTCATAGGTACCAATGCACCTGCTAGCGACCAGCCTTCGCTGTTCAACTAAGCAGCGAATGCAAAAGTACCTACAAACACAACAACAACTACTATAAGTATATGTATGTACAATGCATTGCTAGCGGCCAACCTTCGTCGTCCAACTGAACAAAACACTGCACATAGAATAAGCACTTACCTCTTGAGCAACGCCGTAATAAAGTGACGATTGCTCAGAGGATCGCCCCTTTTATACTTTCTCGCTGGAGCTTTTTCTCATATGATCCTAGCGGTAGTTATGTGTGGTGAATAATATAAGTAAAATAGAGAAGTCAATAGAGCTTTCAGCTCTTTGTCCATACATATGATTAGCTAACTACCTAAACACACTAAAGCACAAATCATAAAGTACAAGTCACTAATCCTAACAATAACAATGTATGTACATATATGCAAAGTGATATAATATAATTATTTTGCGTGATATTCACGTTACAAACACATTTTTTAGTATTTATGTTGTCATTTTTTTTTTCATTTTTTTAGATGCCTTTTCATTTTTCTTTTCATTATATTTCCTATTCAAAAATTAGTGAAAATCCCGAGCTTTGAGGTGTCTGGCTGAAGTTTTTGCCATGGGACGAAGTCTAGAATTGATTGAAATTACTTAAGCGTAGTGTCCTACGAAACATGTGAAAAGATCCGTCATTTAAAAACAGTAAAAGTGGGACAAACAAGAGAAAGAAAATTAATAGGAAAATAAAAGTTCCCGAACCTTGAGGTGTCTGGCTGAAGTTTTTGCCATGGGATGATGTCTAGAAATGCTCAATTCTACTTAAGGATAGCATTTTTCGACACATGTGTGAAGATCTGCTATTTAAAAGTAGCCAAAATTTCTCAAACCCGCTTAAACATGTGAAAGCGCAGTGAAAAGTAGTGAAATTTCCCGAGTTTTGAGGTGTCTGGCTGAAGTATTTGCCATGGGACGAAGTCTAAAAATGCCTGATACTACTTGAGGGTAGTATTCTACAAAAAATGGGAAAATATTGGGTAGTTAAAAGCAGCCAAAGTGGCCCAAATAAGTGAAATTTGTCAAACAGAATAAATTTCCATAGGAAAATCCGCGAACTGTGGGTGTCTGGCTGGAGCCTTGTCACTGGTACGGGTCTAACAACACTTGATACTGACGCGGGGTAGTAATCTACGTCAAAGATGGGAAAATCATCCATTATAAAATAAGTGAAGTTAGGGTCATTTTTTGGCGACTTTGACCCCGATTCCTAGGCCCTTGTCATAGGTACAGCTTACATTCTTTCTAGATTCGGGGAAGAATATCGATCGGTATTGTTTCATCCATTATAAAATAAGTGACGCTTTTACGATCTGGGATCTCGCTCTAAACCTTGAAATTTTGCAGCCTCTAAATATGCAGCTCATCTATGTATGAAAATAAATAAATGCGTTATTAGTATCTGTGCCAAAATGCAAAAACTAGACTTGTATTTTACTTACCTTCGCTTTATTTTAGAAAAATATTTTTTCTAGATACACACTACATTGTGAAATTTAATAAACTAGAGTGCGCCCAGTGGTTGAAATTCAACCACAAAACCTTATTTTATTTTCCTACCTTTTTGCTATTTCTTAAATTTTCCTTTCTTTTCCATATTTTGTATATTTTTGGTTTCTATACATTCCTATTCATTTTGCCTTTTCCTCCGTCTTTACACCATTCAGTAATATAGTTTCAATGTTGATAATTATTTATTCTTCTTAGGTCGTCTTCATACGTATTTCTTTCCGTTCTTTTCCTTAGCATTCATTTGCTTTTATTTCCTTTCCTTTCCTCTCCTTTCATCTGAATTTATTTCTTTTGCTTTTCTTTCCTTCTCTTCCCTTTTATTTCCTTTCTTTATCTTCTCCGTTCTTTTCCTTTTCTTTCCTTTTCTCTTCTTTCCTTTTCTCTTCTTTCATTTCATTTTATTTCCCTTCTTTCTTTCTTTTCTGTTCTTCTCTGTTCTTTTCTTTTATTTTTCTTTCTTTTCGTTTCTTTTATATTCTTACCTGATCCTTCTTTCCATTTCCATTACATTCCTTTTTCCTTTTATTTTCTTTTTCTTTCCTTTCCTTTCGTTTCCGTTGCTTTAGTTTCCTTTCATTTTATTCATTTTTTTTTCATTTCATTTCTTTTCTTTTATTTTTTTCTTACCTTTATTTTCTTTCACTTTTTTTCTTAAATTTCCCTTCCTGTCATTCCGTTTCCTTACCTTTCCTTTTCTTACCTTTCCTTTCCTACCGTTTCCTTATTTTCTTTTGTTCCTTTCCGCAACTCCTTTGCTTTTCTTTTTATACCTTTCATGAACATGAAATGGTATTATAACTTTGGTCCGATGTTTGTAAATATGAGAAGAAGAAGAGATAGACCCATCAATAAGTATACCGAAATGATCAGGATGACGAGATGAGTTGATTTAGCCATGTCCGTCTGTCCGTCTGTCTGTTTGAACGCAAACTAGTCCCTCAATTTTTGAGATATCTGGCTGAAATTTTGTATGTGGCCACCATTTTGTAATATAGGAATCATTTGTCGGAACTGACAAGATCGGACCAGTATAACATATAGCCCCCATACAACCGATTGTTCAGATATAAGGTTTTTTGGCCAAAACTTCCGCAATTAAAAAGTTAGGAACGTAAAATTTTGCAACTCGAGTAATTTCTATTTATGTAGTGTATATAGTGAAAATCAACGAGATCGGGCAAATGTAACATATAGCCCCCATACAACCGATTGTTCAGATATAAGAATTTTTGGCCAAAACTTCTGCAATTAAAAAGTTAGGAACGTAAAATTTTGCAACTCGAGTACTTTCTATTTATGTAGTGTATATAGTGAAAATCAACAAGATCGGGCAAATGTAACATATAGCCCCCATACAACCGATTGTTCAGATATAAGGTTTTTTGGCCAAAACTTCTGCAATTAAAAAGTAAGGACCGTAAAATTTTGCAACTCGAGTACTTTCTATTTATGTAGTGTATATAGTGAAAATCAACACGATCGGGCAAATGTAACATATAGCCCCCATACAACCGATTGTTCAGATATAAGGTTTTTTGACCAAAACTTCTGCAATTAAAAAGTTAGGAACGTAAAATTTTGCAACAAGATCGGGCAAATGTAACATATAGCCCCCATACAACCGATTGTTCAGATATAAGGTTTCTTGGCCAAAACTTCTGCAATTAAAAAGTTAGGAACGTAAAATTTTGCATCTCGAGTACTTTCTTTTTATGTAGTGTATATAGTGAAAATCAAAAAGATCGGGCAAATGTAACATATAGCCCCCATACAACCGATTGTTCAGATATAAGGTTTTTTGGCCAAAACTTCTGCAATTAAAAAGTTAGGAACATAAAATTTTGCAACTTGAGTACTTTAAATTTATGTAGTGTGTAGAGGAAAATCAAGAAGATCGGGTAAATATAACATATAGCCCCATACAACCGGTTGTTCCGACATAAGGTTTTTTGGCCAATACTTCCGCATTTAAAAAGTTAGGAACGTAAAATATTGCACCTTTAGTACTTTCTACATATGTAATGTGTATAGTGTAAGTCAGTACAATTGAACACGTATAATATATAGCCTCCATACAATCGATTTTTCCGATAACTCGGATCCTATTATTTTGTAAGTTTTTTTAAATTATAACAAAGATGTGTAATGTGTATAGTAAATATAGTTATGACACAGGCTGTACTGGGGATCGAACAGTGAAAATCGTGACGCTTATTCATACGGCGGCCGCCGTGGTGTAGCGGTTAAGTGTTCGGCCTTCTACACCAAGTCGTGGCGGTTCGATGCCCGGCAAAAGTAACATCAAAAACTATTTAGAAAAAGAATTTTTCTAAAACGGGGTCGCCCCTCGGCAGTAGTCTGGCAAACTCTCCGGGTGTATTTCTGCCATGAGAAGCTTCTCAGCAAAAAATTCATTTGCTTTGCAAGTGCCGTTCGGAGTCGGCAAAAAACTGTAGGTCCCGCCAACTTGTAGGAAAAACTCAAAAAAAGCAACACACCACAAGTTGGAAAGAGAAGCTCGGCTAAAAATCTCGTTAGAGGTTATGATGATAACCTGTAGGTATATCGCCGCCATTAGTTTTTTTTTTTTTTTTTTTATTCATGAAAGGTATATAGCCTTCGGCACAGCCGAAGACAGCTTTCCTTACTTGTTCTTTCATTCATTTCCTTAACTTATTTTTTTTAGCTTTTCATTACCTTTCTTTCCTTTATTTTTCTTTCTTTTTATTTTTATTTATTTTCCATACCTTCTTCCTCGCTACCTTTTCTTTCCCTTCTTTTTTCTTCTTTCCTTTCTTTGTCTTTCTCCTTTTGCTTCTCTTTTTCACTGCTTTACCTACATTACATTTCCTTTCTTCCCTTCCTTTTTTCTTTTCAATTCCTTTCCTTTCCATTTGATTTTTCTGTCATATTTTCCGTTCCTTACCTTAACTTACCTTTATTTTCCTTTTATCCATCCCTTTCCTTTCCTATTATTTTCTTAATTTAATACTTTTATTTATTTCATTTTGTTTCATTATACCTTTCATGAACATGAAATGGTATTATAACTTTGGTCCGATGTTTGTAAATATCAGAAGAAGAAGAGATAGACCCATCAATAAGTATACCGAAATGATCAGGATGACGAGATGAGTTGATTTAGCCATGTCCATCTGTCCGTCTGTCGGTCTGTCTGTCTGTCTGTCTGTCTGTTTGAACGCAAACTAGTCCCTCTGTTTTTGAGATATTTGGCTGAAATTTGGTATGCGGCCACCATTTTCCAATATAGGAATCATTTGTCGGAACCAGCAAGATCGGACCAATATAACATAGATATAGCTCCCATACAACCGATTATTCCGATAAACGGATTTTGGGCTATAACTCCTGTAATTAAACACGAAGGAACTTGAAATTTTATAAGTGTTGCTATTTTGATATGTGAAATATCGATGCTGAAAATCATAGAGATGGGATATATATTTCACATAGCTCCCATACAATCGATTATTCCGATAAACGGATTTTGGGCTATAACTCCTGTAATTAAACACGTAGGAACGTGAAATTTTGTAAGTATTGCTATTTTTATATGTGAAATATCGATGTTGAAACTCATAGAGATGGGATAAATATTTCACATAGCTCCCATACAATCGATTATTCCGATAAACGGATTTTGGGCTATAACTCCTGTAATTAAACACGTAGGAACGTGAAATTTTGGACGTATTGCTATTTTTATATGTGAAATATCGATGTTGAAAATCATCGAGATTGGATAAATATTTCACATAGCCCCCATACAATCGATTGTTCCGATAAACGGATTTTGGTAGATAACTCCTGTAATTATATAGGTAGGAACGTGAAATTTTGGAAGTGTCGCTATTTTTATATGCGAAATATCGATGTTGAAAATCATTGAGATGGCATAAATATTTCACATAGCTCCCATACAATCGATTATTCCGATAAGCGGATTTTGGTAGATAACTCCTGTAATTATATCGGTAGAAACGTGAAATTTCGTAAATGTTGCTATTTTAGAATGTGGAATGTCGATGTTAAAAATCAATGAGATTGGACCAATATAACACATCGTCCCCATATAATCGATAGCTCCGATAATTTCGGTATGAGCTAAAGTTAAATTCACACAGGCTGTACTGGGGATCAAACAGTGAAAATCGTGACGCTTATTCATGAAAGGTATTTAGCCTTCGGCACAGCCGAAGACAGCTTTCCTTACTTGTTTTTATTTATTTTATATTATTCCCTTTCCTTTCATTTCCAACAAATTTTATTTTTTTACTTTAAATCACTTTTCTATTTCTGATTTTACTTTTTTTTTTAATATTATCAATTTTCCATTTTATTTTATTTCACTAAGTCTAGCCACGAAGGGCCTTGTGCATGATCTAGCTTATTTGTGCTTTTTTTCAAAAGCATTTGCTTCTCTGAATCCCCACGCACAGATTTTGTTTTTGTAAACACTGTTTGGTGGAGGGCAATCCGGTGCACACTAACGTTGATGCCGCTTCAGACAGTAGAGATTCCGCCACGCCAAATCGTGCAGATAAATTGTCGTTGAGAGATAGGCCCCGGGACGGGGTAGACCTCCACGACGGTACGACGGTGGTAGGGAAGTCTGAGCGCTCTCATGTTGGTGGTGCTTCAGATTAACCTGCACAAATCTAAAGCAGCCTCAGCTGCCCTAAGCAGTCGTCTTTATAAAGGCGACGTAGACGTGGTCCTTATCCAAGAACCCTGGGTTAATAGCTCAAGGATCTGTGGATTGGGGGCTAAGGGGTACAAGCCCATCCGAGCTAATGAGGAGGGCAAGGTCAGAACCTGTATCTTGGTCAAGTCTGAGCTGAACACCTTTCTCTTACCCAACTATTCAAATGGTGACGTTACAGCTGCCAGCTTAACGGTCGGCAGCACCAGCCTGACGATGGCGTCGGTCTACATGCCCTATGACGCCGAAGAACCTCCTCCACAAAAGGAGGTGAAAGATCTGGTGGAAAATTTCTGCACGGGTCATCTTATTATTGGAGCTGACGCTAATGCTCATCACGTCCAGTGGGGAAGCTCCGATATTAACGCTAGGGGCGAGTCTCTGTTTGACTACCTACTAACAACTAACCTGGTGGTTTGTAACGTGGGTAACGAGCCTACTTTTATCACTAAAGCCCGTAGGGAGGTCATAGACCTCACTATTTGTAGCGAAGGCGCTTATGAGTGGGTTAGGAAATGGCGTGTTCTTGAGGAGCATTCATTTTCCGACCACCGGTACATAGAAATTGCCTTAGATTTTTCTGTTGAGCAGCCAGTTATGAAACGCAATCCACGCAACACTAATTGGCAGCTACATAATCAAATATTAGTTAGGGACCTACCAGTGTTACCCCCACAAGCTCCATCATCAGTAGGGGAACTGGATGATCTGGTTGCGACCTTTACAACGGCGCTCTCAAATGCCCTAGAGCAGGCTTGTCCAGTGCCGAAACCACGCGGTAAACATAGACCACACTGGTGGTCCTACGTACTGGATTCGCTCCGCAAGTCCTGCAGGAAGCAATTTAATAGGGCCAAAAGCCTCGGTACGGAGCCTGAATGGCTCGAATATAAAGTTAAACTGAGGGCCTTTAAAAGGGCCCTAAGGCAGGCGAAGAGAACTTCGTGGGGAGATTTCTGCACCGGGGTCGAAAAGGTCGATGATAGGGCGAGACTTAGACGAGTGCTCTCAAAATCTCAAACAGCCATTAGCTATTTGCGGAAGCCTGACGGATCGTGGACTAGCACGGAAGGGGAAACCCTGGAGCTGCTATTGAATACACACTTTCCGGGGAACTTGCGTGAAGCACCTTTAGCATCTGCAACAAATATGGCAGTGAATATACCCATCACGGAGGAAAGGGTAAGGTGGGCGATCAAAAGCCTTGAGCCGTTCAAGGCTGCTGGGCCAGACGGGATTTTCCCTGCACAACTCATAAACACGTTGGAAACATCGGCTAAATGGCTGGTATTTCTCTTTTCATCCTGCCTGGCTCTCAACTACATTCCGCACTCCTGGAGAAGCGCCAAGGTAGTCTTTATTCCTAAGGCTGGGAAGGCCTCCCACTATGAGCCTAAGGACTACAGACCGATCAGTCTCTCGTCCTTTGCACTCTAAACCTTCGAGAGGATAATTAGCGATTATCTCTCCTCTACTATTGATAGCAACCTTATCTCCAGCTATCAACATGCATACACCAAAGGTAAATCAACGGAAACTGCGCTTCACAGCCTTGTCTCTGTTATTGAAAAATTAATAGTTGCATATGCAGACGATTTAGCTATTGCATACAGGGGCAAAGCTTAAAGCTTAACTGGAAGGAGAATGTCATCCAGCGCCAGAGGAAAGCGTGCATTGCACTTTACACCTGTAAAAGAGCCATTGGCAAAAAATGGGGGCTCAGTCCCAAAATCTGCAGATGGATTTACACTGCGATAATCCGGCCAATTATGCTGTATGGAGTCGTGGTATGGTGGCCTGCGCTGAGCAAGGCAGCTAACCTAAACCTGTTAGGTAAAGTCCACAGATCTAGCATGATCTGTATAAGCGGCACGTTGAGAACAACGCCCAACGAAGCTCTCCAGGCCATTCTTGGCATTTTGCCACTCGATCTGGAAGGGTACCGGGCAGCGGCAGCATCGGCTCTGCGTCTAAGGGAAACTTCCGGCTGGGGCGCAGGCACTACTGGACACTCCGGTATTCTGGATTCTTACAGCTTTCTCCCTCCGAGCACGGACCGTTGTGCAACCACAACAGTCGGAGATAGCTGGTTCAGAATAAACATTCCCAGCAGGGAAGACTGGGAGAGGACGGATCGGTGTCCTGCTACTAATGGCGGAATTTCCATATACACCGACGGTTCGAAGTTGGGCGGCAGAGTTGGAGGAGGGATTTATTCCAAGGATCTGGACCTTGAGCTTTCCTTCAGACTGCCTGATCATTGCAGCGTCTTCCAGGCTGAGGTCTCAGCAATCATGGACGCCGCGGCTTGGATAGGGCAACACGCTATCGGACAGAATATCGTTATTTTCAGCGATAGCCAAGCGGCAGTCAAATCCCTTGGCTCTTACTTGTTCAACTCTGAACTGACGCTCAGCTGTCGTCGATCTCTTCAGGAGATGGCCCAACAGAACCGCGTGAGCATCACATGGGTCCCGGGACACAGGGACATTGAGGGAAACTGTAGGGCAGACGAACTTGCTAGGCAGGGCACGACCAAGCAGGTTCTTCAGGATAAAGAACGCTTAGGTATGCCCTTTGCCACATGCAAGCTAATGCTGAAGGAGCATGCACTCCGACAAGCCAATGAAAGATGGCTTTTATCGCCAGGGTGCCGAGTATCCAAACAATCCTGGCCAAAATGGGATATTAAAAGATCTAAATATATTTACACCCTAAGAAGAAGGGATATATCTATATTAATAGGGGTTTTAACCGGGCACTGCCTTATTGGAAGACACGCAGCAAGGCTGGGTGTACCCTACCGACGATGCTGTAGGAGTTGCAAATATGATGAGGAGGAGGAAACGGTGGAGCATCTCATCTGCAACTGCCCTGCTTTAAGGGCGCGAGAAGGCGCTTTTTCGGAGTTCCCTTCCTGGATAGCCTACGCCAGGTAGCGGAGCTGGACATAAAGGACTTGATGGCTTTCATCAAGTCATCTAAATGGTTCGAGGAGGTGTAACGGTGTCGGTTTTAGGAGTGTCAGCCCGGGATTCTGCTATGTGGAGAGTCCCAATAGCACTGGGATTTTCCATGTGGCCGGGTCCCGGGACTGACTTTCCTAGTGTTGATGGTATCACAACGGGCCTTTTAATACTGGCATAGGTGTGCCTGTGCGGCAGCCACTTCTACCTAACCTAAACCTAAACACTGTTTGTACCTAAGCTCAATAAAGTTGACGCGCTGGCTCATGTTATCTTATTGCTGCCAACAAAACAACTCACCCTACTGCAATGAATGCAAACACAACAATGCAAGTGGTCATACCTACATACACCCATAACAGCGGCTCTATAAAGCGAATGCGTGTATAGTACTTGTAGTGGTGTGATTTTCAAATCATATTATAATAAATTTTTTTTAATTTTTGGTTTGTTGTCGGACACCCTGTTCGGCGAGACATATCGATACATACCAAATTTTATATACCTTAGAATTGTGGTTATTGCAAAAAAGGGAAAAACCAGTTATGTTTGCGCATTTATATATAATAGATTATTTCAATAAACTTCAAAATTTGTTCCGTTTGAAGTTTAAATCGGTTCTTTTTTGGTATGAAAATACGGTAGCTTATTTTCAAAAGGAAACGTCACTAACACGATTTATGTCAAATGAGGGCAATGGCGACCAAGAAGAAGAAGTAGAACTACCTCTATATTCTTCTACCATGGGTCACACAATAGATCGTACTAATGGTCGCGATGTAATAAGGCCTTATAATAATAATAATAATAATGAATAGAAACAAGAAATATTGGAATAAATATACGATATTTGGTTTTACGACAACTTTATTAAGGGTTCAAGGAGTTGTGACACGCCATGGGACTGATGTTACGAGGATTTATACCATAATTTTACAAACAAGCTTATAGAATATTTAATTGAAATTGGGGGATATATAAATAGGGTTCTAAATTTTCATAAACTCTTGTATTACATCAAGTCACTTTAAAACTCTCCGATTGGCATCAGTCACATCAAGTTGTACTACTTTTGTGTTTTCACCCATATATATTTTTTAACAAACACTGGGCGATTTTTTTTTTACATTTTTGTTTTTCTTTGTTTCGACATTTATTCAGGCTGACCAGATCAAGAAAAAGAAAAAAAATAGACGAAGATAATAAAAACTCCATAAACATGCGTTTGTGGAACTTGGGAACAATCTTGCAATACTTAATTTTAATACAGAGCTTGCAAAATATGTATATATGCAGTCTAAATATAAACAAATTCTATGTTTTTTTTTGGCGTTTGAGTGTGTTCAAATAAATAAAATTACATGGTCCTATTTTGACAAAGCGTATATTCGTTGCGTTTTTACGCAACGATTTTCATTGTGGGCCGGCTTTGAGTTTCAAAAACGCCCCATGTCAATGAAAATTCAATACATTTTCAGCTAAGGTAACGGGTTTTTGAATAAGGTTTTGAAGTACGGATATGAGATATAGCGCTATTCAAAACTTCTACGATAAGGCCTTTTTGAAAAATATTTTGTAGTCGACAACTTTATTTATAGATGAAGCGAAACGATTTGGAGCGAAAACTTGTCAAAAAAATTGCGCACATTAGCGAGAAAAGTAACTTACGTTATAACGAATGTCAGAAGCAAGAAAATAGAATTTGTGAGCAATATGAGCGGGACGAGTGTGCAAAACAGTAAGTACATTAGGTTGTATCGAAAAAAAGTGTAGTGTGTCACCTTTATTTGAAAGTTTATGAAAAATAAAAAGTTTTGGCGTTCATTTTTTTTTAAGCCGCAAAAACCCGCTAAATCTTGTTTTTGCTATAACTTCCTTATCCTTTGTCCGATGTTTAAGGCCGTAAAGGTCTTTCTCTGGCCTATAGTTGACCTTTGATTTTGAACTTATCTCATCATTAATTTGAGATTTCCTATGTACAGATTTTAATTTGTGTACCACTAACTTAAAGACCTCAAAGAATGATAAGGACTTTGCAAAAACAGTTTTAGGTATTTTGCTCAAACCAAAAAGTTATATCAGATAATTCGCTAGCACGGCTCGCCTGCAATGATTTTAACTTCGAAGTCAGAGTACAACACTTTTGGCTTTACTTTATGATAATATAAGCTAAATAAACATGTGTCACGCAAAAACTAAAATAGTCGCCAGAGCCGTTTTTGAGAAAACCGCGAAATAACCGCGGTTTTTTGAAGTGTTTCGGAAAACTCCATTTCATGTCACATATTGGAAAATGTATTGTATTCTGAAAGAGAGTTAAACCCTCCATCACCACCATATTTTACTTTTAAAATATCTCTCCACTGACTCTTGTAAAATGCAATTGAAAGTGCATTTTTTGTTATTCATACGCCCCGTGGTGTTAAAGTAATTTAAAAATAAAAAGAAGTTTTTCGAGTATGGAGTTTTATAGAAATTTTAGTCTAGCAAAGTGCAAGTTTTAAGTACCTACGACTTATCGTTGATTTTTGACAATTTTTTTTCTTAAGGTGACTCGGTTTTTTGTAAATAAAATTGTTAAAAAAGTGGGGCTTTTGAGTCGAATAGGTAAAAAAACAAAAAAAAAAAAAAATACAGTATTCTGGAGCTTGCAGATTATAACAAAAAAACTGTCAGGATGTAACTTGCCCCGTTTCTGTGTTTGAGGGGACTCGGCCCCTGTTAAAAAACTGTGAGTGAACCAAACCAATTTTCTGAGTATGAGAGTTCTTAGAGGTTCTTTCGTAGAATCTTAGGTGATGGAGGTTTTAAATCTCTTTTACAGCTTCAAAGTCAAACCTCATAGTTAAATTGGATTACCTTCACGGTTTCCGCTTGAACATTTTCATGCGTATAGGTATCTATACATAAATCGGATGACAATGTAATATCAATATGACATAGAGCTGATCTAATTATGGGGGTAGAAGTTAGCGTGGGACTCCATAAATGAACGACGGAACCCCATCGTGTTTGGGATCGTTTGACTCGTCTTGACGAGTACCTGGCTAATATTAACTTTTTAGTTCATTTATTAATAAATAATAAAAGCTTGTTTTTAAACGAGGATTTTTCAAATTTTTTATCTCGTTTTATTACAGAGATGCAAATGCTGCTTTAATCGACCAATTACACCATTCACATATAAAAACTTTCGAGAAAAAAAAGAAGCTGCAACAACAACAACTGTTAGTGGTAAGCTATATATCTGTAGGTATAGCAATACAACAAAATATTTTTGATAAAGTTGAAGGAACGTGGACCAAACGACTTACATCAATTTATTTGAAAGGGCAAATGGAAAGGCGGTAAATTTCAAGTTATCTTTAAAATTAAAGATGCGAAACAGGTCACAATAGAGCAAGATTCCAGAGGCGCCAGACATTGTATATTTTATAACAGATAAAACCATCACTCTTGAGTACCTAGTCCTCCCGGAATCTTACCTTAACTTTAAAAAACTAAAAAATACTTTTTGTTTGTATTATTACAGCAACAAATAGAACAAAATAAAAGAAATCGCAAAAATAGAGAGCAACGTGATCTCGAAGAAGATTTGGCACTAAACCGACGAGATCTTTCCGAAGCCTTGAATAGCCATTATAAGAACGAAAAGGAAAAGGTAAACAATTACACAATACTCCTGTGACATAACAAAACCAAGTAAGTAGTTCTTCCATGACAGCACAAAACCAGGTAAGTCTCAGTTATTTGTCCAACTACTTAATTGGGTTTATTGTGTGTCGGGAGAACAAGCATTTATTATACCTTTCATGAACATGAAATGGTATTATAACTTTGGTCCGATGTTTGTAAGTATGAGAAGAAGAAGAGATGGACCCATCAATAAGTATACCGAAATGATCAGGATGACAAGCTGAGTTGATTTAACCATGTCCGTCTGTCCGTCTGTCTGTTTGAACGCAAACTAGTCCCTAAATTTTTGAGATATCTGGCTGAAATTTTGTATGTGGCCACCATTTTGTAATATAGGAATCATTTGTCGGAACTGGCAAGATCGGACCAGTATAACATATAGTCCCCATACAACCGATTGTTCAGATATAAGGTTTTTTGACCAAAACTTCTGCAATTAAAAAGTTAGGAACGAAAATTTTGCAACTCGAGTACTTCCTATTTATGTAGTGTATATAGTGAAAAACAACAAGATCGGGCAAATGTAACATATAGCCCCCATACAACCGATTGTTCAGATATAAGGTTTTTTGGCCAAAACTTCTGCAATTAAAAAGTTAGGAACGTAAAATTTTGCAACTCGAGTACTTTCTATTTATGTAGTGTATATAGTGAAAATCAACAAGATGGGGCAAATGTAACATATAGCCCCCATACAACCGATTGTTCAGATATAAGGTTTTTTGGCCAAAACTTCTGCAATTAAAAAGTTAGGAACGTAAAATTTTGCATCTCGAGTACTTTCTATTTATGTAGTGTATATAGTGAAAATCAACAAGATCGGGCAAATGTAACATATAGCCCCCATACAACCGATTGTTCAGATATAAGGTTTTTTGGCCAAAACTTCTGCAATTAAAAAGTTAGGAACGTAAAATTTTGCAACTCGAGTTCTTTCTATTTATGTAGTGTATATAGTGAAAATCAACAAGATCGGGCAAATGTAACATATAGCTCCCATACAACCGATTGTTCAGATATAAGGTTTTTTGACCAAAACTTCTGCAATTAAAAAGTTAGGAACGTAAAATTTTGCAACTCGAGTATTTTCTATTTATGTAGTGTATATAGTGAAAATCAAAAAGATCGGGCAAATGTAACATATAGCCCCCATACAACCGATTGTTCAGATATAAGGTTTTTTGGCCAAAACTTCTGCAATTAAAAAGTTAGGAACGTAAAATTTTGCATCTCGAGTACTTTCTATTTATGTAGTGTATATAGTGAAAATCAAAAAGATCGGGCAAATGTAACATATAGCCCCCATACACCCGATTGTTCAGATATAAGGTTTTTTGGCCAAAACTTCTGCAATTAAAAAGTTAGGAACGTAAAATTTAGCAACTCGAGTACTTTCTATTTATGTAGTGTATATAGTGAAAATCAACAAGATCGGGAAAATGTAACATATAGCCCCATACAACCGATTGTTCAGATATAAGGTTTTTTGGCCAAAACTTCTGCAATTAAAAAGTTAGGAACGTAAAATTTAGCAACTCGAGTACTTTCTATTTATGTAGCGTATATAGTGAAAATCAACAAGATCGGGAAAATGTAACATATAGCCCCCTTACAACCGATTGTTCAGGTATAAGGTTTTTTGGCCAAAACTTCTGCAATTAAAAAGTTAGGAACGTAAAATTTTGCAACTCGAGTACTTTCTATTTATGTAGTGTATATAGTGAAAATCAACAAGATCGGGCAAATGTAACATATAGCCCCCATACAACCGATTGTTCAGATATAAGGTTTTTTGGCCAAAACTTCTGCAATTAAAAAGTTAGGAACGTTAAATTTTGCAACTCGAGTACTTTTCATTTATGTAGTGTATATAGTGAAAATCAACAAGATCGGGCAAATGTAACATATAGCCCCCATACAACCGATTGTTCAGATATAAGGTTTTTTGGCCAAAACTTCTGCAATTAAAAAGTTAGGAACGTAAAATTTTGCATCTCGAGTACTTTCTATTTATGTAGAGTATATAGTGAAAATCAACAAGATCGGGCAAATGTAACATATAGCCCCCATACAACCGATTGTTCAGATATAAGGTTTTTTGACCAAAACTTCTGCAATTAAAAAGTTAGGAACGTAAAATTTTGCAACTCGAGTACTTTCTATTTATGTAGTGTATATAGTGAAAATCAACAAGTTCGGGCAAATGTAACATATAGCCCCCATACAACCGATTGGTCAGATATAAGGTTTTTTGGCCAATACTTCCGCATTTAAAAAGTTAGGAACGTAAAATATTGCACCTTTAGTACTTTCTACATATGTAATGTGTATAGTGTAAGTCAGTACAATTGAACACGTATAATATATAGCCTCCATACAATCGATTGTTCCGATAACTCGGATCTTATTATTTTGTAAGTTTTTTTAAATTATAACAAAGATGTGTAATGTGTATAGTAAATATAGTTAAATTGAAACAGGCTGTACTGGGGATCGAACAGTGAAAATCGTGACGCTTATTCATGAAAGGTATATAGCCTTCGGCACAGCCGAACACAGCTTTCCTTACTTGTTTTTTAAATACATTTGAGATTGATTTGGAAAAAGAGCCAAATCTTCACCAAAAGAAAACAATTTTGATAAGAAAATAGCTGAAATCTGAAAACGGATTTAGTTTATAAGTTGACTTTTTAATTTTAGATTCACGAGGCGGTATGGCAGGAACATTATATTAATCATGTGCGACAAGAGGCGCAAAGTAACCGCAAGGAGTCTGAAGAATTTGATGCAGTATTTGTGGGTACTGGATGTGTGTTACAACAGAGGAATAAGGTTCCTTATAATAAGTCTGCACGTTAATATATGTAATTTGCTTAAAAATTAACAATAATTAATCAACCAGGTATTTTGGTAGAAAATCACGTTGTTTTTAGTTTATTTATACATGTACATTAGGGTGGCCGTTATTATTTTTTTTCGTGTTTTCACATGGGAAACCCCTTAGATTTATTCCAAATTAGAAAAACACTATACATATATAAAAAAATTTTAGATCGTTTGCATACTGATTGGACGTGCCTTGAGCCCACAAAGTTTGCTAAAAATGCTATTTTTCTTACTATTGTTCTTAACTTCAGTAATATTTATTTTATAGAAAAACTTTATTCACAAATATTCTAGTGGCATATCTGATGAACAATATTGCTCTGTATTAGTTTTTTCTAACATTAATATTTAATCCAGAAAAAAACCAAATTAAAAAATAACAGCGTTAACAGTAGTTAACAAATAATTAATTTGAAAAAATACTAAGATATTCATGTATATGTTTACGCGTCATAAATATGATTATTTCGTTCATTTCATATCTTCTGCATTACATAGCAATGTAATTCCAGATAGTTTATAGAATTTTCTGAATACATAGCTTATAGCCGCTTCAACAAAGTGTGGTTTTAGCACTCACGCTAGCCTCCTATGCATACGCTTCGAAGGGGATTTACGCCCCTAATTACAACGATGCATATAAATAACTTTTGGAAGGGATCTACGTCCCAAAATAAATACTACGTATAAAATAATATAATGTGGGTAAAGTGAGTGTGAATCAGCTAAGGCTGCTAACTGCCTCAGGGCCTAGTGCTGAGTATCATTCAGCTTTTGCTGCTAACTGTCTCGTTAGGCCTAGCGCTCACCCTCATTAAATAACTTGTGGAAGGGATCTACGCCCCTAAATAAATACTACGTATAAAACAATATAATGTGGGTAAAGTGAGTGTCAATCAACTAAGGCTGCTAACTGCCTCAGGGCCTAGTGCTGAGTATCATTCAGCTTTTGCTGCTAACTGTCTCGTTAGGCCTAGCGCTCACCCTCATTAAATAACTTTTGGAAGGGATCTACGCCCCTAAATAAATACTACGTATAAACCAATATAATGTGGGTAAAGTGAGTGTCAATCAACTAAAGCTGCTAACTGCCTCAGAGCTTAGTGCTGAGTATCATTCAGCTGTTGCTGCTAACTGTCTCGTTAGGCCTAGCGCTCACCCTCATTAAATAACAACAATAAAGTTTATAAAATGACTAGTATATACCCGCGGTCTTGCCCGCCCCTGCGAAGTACCATTTCAATATTTTAGAGAAGAATTCGGTCGTCGAAGTTCACCAAGTAACGTAGATTGATCAAATAAAAAACTGTTGGAAGATCAATAATTTGTCTCTATGTTCCTCGAGTTTTGAAAAAATTGTATGTATTGAAAAACGGTTTTCAGAAATTTTAAATATACATACATATCCATATTGTGGGGCAATTTTAAGGCTTTTGAGCCACCTCGTTTTAACCGATAACTCAGTTATCGATAAATTTATCGAAATATTTCGAAGTCCAAATGAAACCTGGAGCCATCCCCTTTTGTTGGATACCCATATTGTAGGGCAATTTTAAGGTTTTTGTGCAATCACATTTTTATTGATAACTCAGTAATCGGTAAATTTATCGAAATATATCGAAGTTCAAATAAAACCTAGAGCCATCTCCTTTCGTTTAATGCCCTTATTGTAGGGCAATTTTAAGGCTTTTGTGCAATCACATATTCGAAATCGAAAAGTAAAGAATTCGGTCGTCGAAGTTCACCAAGTAACGTAGATTGATCAAATAAAAAACTGTTGGAAGATCAATAATTTGTCTCTATGTTCCTCGAGTTTTGAAAAAATTGTATGTATTGAAAAACGGTTTTCAGAAATTTTAAATATACATACATATCCATATTGTGGGGCAATTTTAAGGCTTTTGAGCCACCTCGTTTTAACCGATAACTCAGTTATCGATAAATTTATCGAAATATTTCGAAGTCCAAATGAAACCTGGAGCCATCCCCTTTTGTTGGATACCCATATTGTAGGGCAATTTTAAGGTTTTTGTGCAATCACATTTTTATTGATAACTCAGTAATCGGTAAATTTATCGAAATATATCGAAGTTCAAATAAAACCTAGAGCCATCTCCTTTCGTTTAATGCCCTTATTGTAGGGCAATTTTAAGGCTTTTGTGCAATCACATATTCGAAATCGAAAAGTAACGGTCCCTAGCATGGCTGGACCCCCCAAAATTAAAAAAAAAAATAGCCTATACCTCCTTCCAGACTATTAGCTGTCTGCCTGCCAAATTTCAACAAAATCCGTCTTGCCATTCCCACGTCAAACGTCTGGACATCTAAACATCGCTACATTCACTTTTATAATATTAGTAAGATTTTACAGCCCACTAAACTAAATATAAAATTAAAATAATAAAATAAATAAAATTAAAAGGACTTTGGTTGAGGTGGGATTCGAACCGGCAACCCCGGCCAACTCCCTCAACCATATAATATAACAACAACTATAATAATAAACTGCTCGCCGCCCACCATTTAACTCCAGTTTTCGAGATATCGGTAGTTTTGTGTTTTTTCAGATATCATTTCATTCAAAAATTCTTTTCGACAATGATACAAACGCGATGGACGCAAACGATACCTTGTTCGAAAGGAAATTAAAATACGCTTCCAACGACGTATAATATGTAGGCATCCCTTAATTAAGACATCCCTTAATTCGATAACTCGACCAGTTTCAGAGTTATCAACCAATATGTGGAGCAGGGGTGACCAAACATGTGTTCGTACAATACGCGTATATTGGTCGATAACTCTGAAAGCGGTAGAGGTATCGAAATAAAGGATACCTTAAATTTCAAGTTTAACGTCTCCTAACACAACAGTGAAAGTTTCATTTAATTCTATTCAGCAGTTTTCGAGTGATACGTCCACAAACATACAGACAGAAAGACAGACAGCCGGACAGAAAGATAGACAGACAGACGGACAAAAATTCTAAAAACGGTTGATTTGGACTCTATTTGCTTAGTAATGATTGACACCACGAATTTTTTTGAATATCTTCCTTATACAGACATCGACCTGTTACACTTTAGTGGACACCTTGCCGAGGTACGAGAGCTTAAGTCGATAGCCACAGGGCTACGCTGCCCTTGTGATCATAGCACCGCCGGTACTACATCACGAGAGAAGCCAAGCCTCTCTGGCGCGACGACTAAGATCTTCCCCCTCCCAATCCAGGGTGTTATGCGACCACGTGCCCATTGGACGTTTGCAGCCGGGAGGCAAATCGTGGCTGTAATCGAACGGAGCCTCTCTGATACCGTGCCGCCTCGGAGAGTAACTATGGCCTTACCGCGGTATGGGGCTCTGCCGCGGTGGACGATACATTCCCCTTACTCTTCCTTTGACCCTAAACTGGCCTTGCCCGGCGAGGGGTCGTACGAACAAGATGAAAGATAGTAACAAAAACCCTAAAACTAAAGATACAACAATGTATACTACACAGCAGAGGAGGAAAATGCTGGAGCAAGCGAGAACGCAACGTCGGAGGACAAACTCCATTTCTTTATCAGCCGAGAGATCGACAGCGATGGCAACTACGAGTCGATTAGCTCTGGATAACAAGGGGGAAATCCCCAAAGTAAGTACCGGTGCTGGCGTATGCCGATGATATTGATATCATTGGCCTTAACAACCGCGCCGTAAGCGCTGCCTTCTCTGGACTGGATAAGGAAGCGAAAAAAGTGGGTCTTGCCGTGAACGAGGACAAGACGAAGTATTTGCTGTCATCAAAGAAAGAATCGGCGCACCTGCGCCTTGGCAGCCATGTCACTGTTGATAGTTACAAATTTGAAACTGTGAGGGACTTCGTCTATTTGGGAACCAGTATCAGCACCGAGAATAATATCAGTCTAGAAATCCAGCGGAGAATCACTCTTGCCAACAAGTGCTACTTTGGACTGAGTAGGCAATTGAGAAGTAAAGTCCTCTCTCGAAGAACAAAGATCACGCTCTATAAGTCTCTCATCATACCTGTCCTGATGTATGGCTCAGATTCATGGACAATGTCAAGAGAAGATGAGATGGCCCTTGGAGTATTTGAGAGAAAAGTTCTTCGGAAGATTTATGGTCCTTCCCGTGATGCCAACGGCGAGTATAGAAGGAAATTTAACGATGAGCTGTACGAGCTCTACGCAGATCTGACCATAGTCCAGCGAATTAAAGCCCAAAGACTCCGCTGGCTGGGCCATGTTATGCGAATGGACAAAGAAGCTCCAGCACAAAAGGTTTTCCTATCGTCGCCTGAATTCGGCAGCAGAGGAAGGGGGAGGCCTCGACTGAGATGGAAACAACAGGTGGAGGATGACTTGAACTCCCTTGGGGTTTCCAATTGGCGTCGGTTATCGCTAAAAAGGAATGACTGGCGTGCTTTGATACGAAACGGCCAAAATCGCTTAGGCGGTTAAGCGCCAATAAATGATGATGATGAAGTACCGGTACAAACATGGTGAAGCCAACAACGGCTGATGCTAAAGCTCCAGTAAGTGCCGGTACCGAAATCAAGTCTTTAACGTCTGTGGCAGTGGTCTTACGACCTGGCCCCAGAGATCCAAATAAGGGAACGACCGCGATGGCAACTACGGGTCGAAATTTACCACAAAAGACATCTCCCAGTCGCTCTGAGTACTTGGACAAAAGAGCGGCCGCAAGGATTTTGAAGAAATACGAGGGTATTTCACAAGAGATGCTATCGCCGAATGCTAGAAAGACGGTGGAGATGGCTGAAGCTATCTTACCGAACTTCCAAAGCGATTACGCGCCAAAGAAGGTTAATGGAACCCCCTTCAAACGCCAGAGATCGGACGTGGATTTAAAACCTCACCCGAAGCGGCAGCAAAACGCCCCCGTAATGGGTAAACCCAGCTTTGCTGAAGTGACTAAGGATAGGATCCTCGTAGACGTCATTGACCGAGGTAATGAAAGCTGGGCCATCCCTAGGGACCAGTGGCGGTACGTCCGGAATGCTATCGGCAATGCCCTTCTCGACATTATGCATGAGTCTCCGGGTGCCACTCCGATGGGTTCTGATGCGGGATGGCACCAGGGCCGAATCAAGGTATTCGCTTGCGAGGATGCAAAAACTGTTGCACTGTACAAGGCAGCAGCTGCAAGTCTAGGTGAGATCTACCAAGGGGCAAGAATCGAGGTTGTCGACTGGAAGGACATCCTGGCTCGGCCAAGGGCAAGAGCGTGGATTCCTGCTATCCCTGCTGAACCTGAGAGAATTCTCAGGATGCTGAGGATCATGAACCCGTCTCTCCCGACGAAGGACTGGGGTGTCAGTCTGGTCGAGGATGCGGTAGGGCCTGATAGGCAAGTGATCTTTACCTTGAATAAGGAGGCACTCGCGCCCCTTAAACGGTGCAACGGACGAGTGCACTACGGTATAGGTCAGATCGTGATTCACGTATACCGGGGCGATGCACAGCGCGCTGCTATTTCGGCTGCACCGGAGGACTCGGACATCGCAGTGCCGGAAGGGGAGTCGGAGATGTCCGACTCGGAATGTATGATATCTGCCACGTCAAATGGCGAAGGAGCAGTGGACAGCTCGGAGATGGGAGACAGCCTGCTGGACGGGGAAGACCTCAACGTCACAGTGATAGCAGCTAGTCCTGAGCGCACCAATGTTGACACTGCTACAGTTAGTAGGATCTCTGCCACGGCAAACCGTGGTCTGAACAAATCGTCGTTGAAAGATAAGCCTCCAGACGAGGCGGAACTCGACGATACGGCGGTGGCAGGGAAGTCTGAGCGCTCTCATGTTGGTGGTGATTCAGATAAACCTGCACAAATCTAAAGCAGCCTCGGCTGCTTTAATCAGTCGTCTCTCTAAAGGCGACGTAGATGTGGTCCTCATCCAAGAACCCTGGGTCAACAGCTCAAGGATTTGCGGTTTGGGGACTAAGGGTTTTAAGCTTATTCGATCCAGCGAGGGGGGTAGGGTTAGAGCCTGTATTTTGGTTAAGTCTGAGCTGAATGCCTTTCTCTTGCCCAACTATACCAATGGTGACGTTACAGCTGCCAGTTTAACAGTCGACAGTACCAGTGTGACGATGGCGTCGGTCTATATGCCCTACGACGCCGAAGAACCTCCGCCACAGAGGGAGGTAAAAGACCTGGTGGCAAATTTTTCCATGGGTCATCTTATTATCGGAACTGACGCCTATGCTCATCACGTCCAGTGGGGAAGCTCCGATATCAATGCTAGAGGAGAGTCGTTGTTTGACTATTTGTTAACAACTAACCTGGTAGTTTGCAACGTGGGTAACGAACCTACGTTTATTACTAAAACCCGTAGGGAGGTCATAGATCTCACTATTTGCAGCGAAGGCGCTTATGAGTGGGTAAGAAAATGGCGCGTTCTCGATGAGCACCCTTTCTCCGACCACCGGTACGTAGAAATAGTTCTAGACTTTTCTGTTGAGCAGCCGGTTATGAAACGCAACCCACGTAACACTAACTGGCAGCTACACAATGAAATACTATCTAGGGACTTACCAGCACTGCCCACAATGTCCCCTCATCAGTAGGGGAGTTGGAGGATCTGTTACGTAACTGCCTGGTGCGGGAGAGGAGGGGTGGCGGGTCGGCATGGTTGTAGCCCGGCTGAGGCTCGTCGGCATTGGGGCGCAGTTCTTGCCACTTCTCCTTTCCCAAAAGTTGCGAAGCAAAATTAGAGTTCATGCCTGGGGAAAGAATATATGCAAAAAAATAGTGATATAGAAAAAGCGGGAGAAAACCTGTCCGAGTCAGGTGGAGCCTTCCCACCCCTCCTGTTCACGAGATGTGAACAGCCTTTGGACTCTACTATGGCTCCGCTTCCCGAGTAGAGTCCCCTTAAACCTGACTAATGTCCGTCAATGTGTACTTACTCGCTTGCCACGAGGGCAACACCTGCACCAACAAATATATGTCTTTAGTCAGACATGTTATGGACTCAATTACCTAAAGCAAGGAAAATCTTCAACCCATAAACTTCAAAGACAATTTTCTTTGGAATTTACAATTTCAATAATTAACAACTTTTATTAAAAATTATTCAAAGATAGAAATAAACCCTTACGCTAATTGAAAATTTATTCTTATTACAAAAATTACTATTAATTATTTTCTAATCCTAACACTTAAAAGATATTCAAAATTTTATTAGCGACTGAAAACTTGAAAAAAACAATTTAGAATTCAACCAGCCTAATGTGTATCTAGTAACTAGATTCTAGTTATTGGTGCACAAGCACACCTTTAAATATAATTAAATATGTATGGAAGTATGTGCGCTCCCTCTCTCTAAAATTTGTAAACAAACTATATATATATATGTGTATGAGGTCTCACTCAGATAAATTGGTAACTACATTTATGTGTGTATGAGCATTCTCGCTCTGAGTAAAAAAAGATCTAACAATATATATATGAAGGTATGTGTATGTGTGTGCGTGTATATTCCCTGAAGGAAAGATTGGTCCAATCACTCAAAAATACCACCCTAGGTATAGTAGCTTTGTATCTATACCAAGGATTGTCCAAAAAATGTGTGCAACGTAAATTAAAGTAGGTGAATTGTACGAAAAGTGGTCCGATTGTAATGCAACGCAGGTGAATTGTACTAAAAGTACCCCGAATGTAATGCACAAAATGTGAGTTTTTCCCCGTGCTCCAAGTACCGTTTGACCTAAAATTGGTTACAATGTAATGCAGTAGGGGACAATTGGTCCGTGCCTAGGACATTCAATGTTAAACGTAAATAGAATTTAACAGGTGATTGGAGCAAATTTTGGACTAGTTACAAACTTTACAGTGTAGTTTTTGGTGGGGACTAAGTCTACTCCGAATTCCTACAGGGTTATTTTTCCTCTGCAAAACACTCACCTCGCTTTACAGTCCACGTTGGTACCAAAGTGACGTTGCGAGCTGAAAGGAAATGAGACAAAAAAAAAACAAACAACATACACAGGGCTATATAAAAGACAGTGGTTCAGTTATAGGTCTTTGGCCGCTTGACCGTGGTCAAGGCTAATTTTTAAGAACAATTGTCTTTTGGGCTTTAGTTTAACAACGCGGTTCGGTGCTATGCATAATTTTGTGCATATGCTAAAAAAAAATTTACGTATACGAAAAAAAATCTCGCGGTGCGTAAATTAAGTAGCTTAGAAAAGCTAAAAATCGCGGAATCGAGTTTAAAAAAATTTCTAAAATATTAAAAGTGATTTAAGTGGTAAGTGCAGATAAAATCTGATAAAAAACAACAAAAATTTTATTTTTCCAAAATAATATATGTAGATTGGAAATGAAAATAAAAAAAAGGCAAAAACGACCAAATGGGTCAAAAAAAAACAAAAGAAACAAAATGCAGAAATGAAAAGTGAAAGTGTAAGTGAAATACTGAAACAAAAAAATGGATCACATTTTTTTTTTGACGACAATGTCTCGAAAATAAAAAAATATGGAATTTAGTTGAGCTCTAGGCGAGATAAAAAAAACGCCCAAAAAAAGAATAAAAGTTATAAATAAAATTTATAAAATTGAAACAATGCAAAAATAAAAATTTTTTCTTTTTCGAATAGATAAAGAAATTCAAATTTTAAAAGTGGCAGCGTGCATACAAGTGTTTACGCATATGCCTATGTAGGTGGAGACATATGTATGAATAACAAATATAAGAAGAACTGAAGGTAAGAAAAATTCAAAATACAACTGAACTTCTACTCTTTAACTTATAAAACAAATAAATAAATGTAAATGAATTCATAAATGCAAAAAATTAACAAATCAAAAAATTCAATACCTATAATTACAAAATTAACGTATAAATATATACATTGGATTCAATCCACAAATAAAACTTCATATACATACAAACATTTCCGCTCCCCATGTACAAGAACCAAAAAACCGGAAATATACACCCTGTGGTTCACATGGAAGGAAGGAAATAGCTTCAAAAAGCTCGCCATATACAAATTTACTTGCTTCCGGTTATCACCTTGGATCATAAGGTGTACAAGAAGTCTATAAAGTAAGGAAAACGCATGGCAAATATTAGTAAGAATATAAATGCAAGATTGCATGCAGGGCACATGGCTCAAAGCGTTAAGAGAACGCAATGCCAATGCAGTCTGGTAGGTTCGATGCCAGCCAGACCGGATAAAACACTACGTCTAAATGCTTGGTCGCATGGAAACTAGTCAGTGAATTACCATTCCGCTGTATAATATTTTGCATTCAATTCTTTCTAATACCTATAATTACAAAATTAACGTATAAATATATACATTGGATTCAATCCACAAATAAAACTTCATATACATACAAAAATTTCCGCTCCCCATGTACAAGAACCAAAAAACCGGAAATATACACCCTGTGGTTCACATGGAAGGAAGGAAATAGCTTCAAAAAGCTCGCCATATACAAATTTACTTGCTTCCTGTTATCACCTTGGATCATAAGGTGTACAAGAAGTCTATAAAGTAAGGAAAACACATGGCAAATATTAGTAAGAATATAAATGCAAGATTGCATGCAGGGCTCATGGCTCAAAGCGTTAAGAGAACGCAATGCCAATGCAGTCTGGTAGGTTCGATGCCAGCCAGACCGGATAAAACACTACATCTAAATGCTTGGTCGCATGGAAACTAGTCAGTGAATTACCATTCCGCTGTATAAAATTTTGCATTCAATTCTTTCTAATACCTATAATTACAAAATTAACGTATAAATATATACATTGGATTCAATCCACAAGTAAAACTTCATATACATACAAACATTTCCGCTCCCCATGTACAAGAACCAAAAAACCGGAAATATACACCCTGTGGTTCACATGGAAGGAAGGAAATAGCTTCAAAAAGCTCGCCATATACAAATTTACTTGCTTCCTGTTATCACCTTGGATCATAAGGTGTACAAGAAGTCTATAAAGTAAGGAAAACACATGGCAAATATTAGTAAGAATATAAATGCAAGATTGCATGCAGGGCACATGGCTCAAAGCGTTAAGAGAACGCAATGCCAATGCAGTCTGGTAGGTTCGATGCCAGCCAGACCGGATAAAACACTACGTCTAAATGCTTGGTCGCATGGAAACTAGTCAGTGAATTACCATTCCGCTGTATAAAATTTTGCATTCAATTCTTTCTAATACCTATAATTACAAAATTAACGTATAAATATATACATTGGATTCAATCCACAAATAAAACTTCATATACATACAAACATTTCCGCTCCCCATGTACAAGAACCAAAAAATCGGAAATATACACCCTGTGGTTCACATGGAAGGAAGGAAATAGCTTCAAAAAGTTCGCCATGTACAAATTTACTTGCTTCCTGTTATCACCTTGGATCATAAGGTGTACAAGAAGTCTATAAAGTAAGGAAAACACATGGCAAATATTAGTAAGAATATAAATGCAAGATTGCATGCAGGGCACATGGCTCAAAGCGTTAAGAGAACGCAATGCCAATGCAGTCTGGTAGGTTCGATGCCAGCCAGACCGGATAAAACACTACGTCTAAATGCTTGGTCGCATGGAAACTAGTCAGTGAATTACCATTCCGCTGTATAAAATTTTGCATTCAATTCTTTCTAATACCTATAATTACAAAATTAACGTATAAATATATACATTGGATTCAATCCACAAATAAAACTTCATATACATACAAACATTTCCGCTTTCCATGTACAAGAACCAAAAAACCGGAAATATACACCCTGTGGTTCACATGGAAGAAAGGAAATAGCTTCAAAAAGCTCGCCATATACAAATTAACTTGCTTCCTGTTATCACCTTGCATCATAAGGTGTACAAGAAGTCTATAAAGTAAGGAAAACACATGGCAAATATTAGTAAGAATATAAATGCAAGATTGCATGCAGGGCACATGGCTCAAAGCGTTAAGAGAACGCAATGCCAATGCAGTCTGGTAGGTTCGATGCCAGCCAGACCGGATAAAACACTACGTCTAAATGCTTGGTCGCATGGAAACTAGTCAGTGAATTACCATTCCGCATTCAATTCTTTCTAATACCTATAATTACAAAATTAACGTATAAATATATACATTGGATTCAATCCACAAATAAAACTTCTAAAAATTCAAAGTTTGCAAGTTTTTTTTTTCAAAAAGATAGTTGGGTAATGCCCCCTAATAAATGTCCAAAAGTGTGTGTGATGGTGGTAGTGATAGAACTTCGAAGTTTGTGAGCACGCTGTCGCTGAGCCGGGCTTAGTTACTGTCTCTCTCCTCTCTGCTGTGTTTCTGTGTTAGTGTTATGCTTTGTGTCACCGTGTATATGTGAGGAGAGCGAATGTTTCAAAGTAGATGTTGCCAAGTGGATATTTATGTTGCGGATGATGTTGCCCAAATTCTGTTGCTAGTGCTGATTCTATGTTTTACTGGAAAAAAATGTTGTATTCTACCCTATTTTCCTCGATTTCTATGTTTGGTATGAGTGAGTGTGTGTGTGTGTGAATATGATTTTTGGCCTGGCTTCCGAAATTGGTTTTGGCCCAAAGGTTGCCTTTTGGCCAAGTAAAATTCCTTCCAAGATTTTCAGTGCTATATATGTGCACGTGTGATATGATCGTTCGTTGTTGTTTTCCGTGTTTTTCTATGTTTGAATTCGTGTGTGGTGTCATGTATTTTGTTGGCGAGGGTTTATATACTTAAATGTCGCGGCCTTCGTTTGGCTTCGTGAGCTGCAATAAAAATGTATATGCATATTTTTTCAAATGTTTTCATATTTTTCCAATTTCCTGCTAAATTTTGTTTTCTGGCCTTTAACTAACTTTGACGAATCTTATGAAATTTTTTTTTTTTCAAAAAAAATTGCCCAAAAATCCACATCAATTATTTTCAAAAAAAACATTCTTCTTCTCTGTTTGCATACGTGCTCGTGTATATATATACATACGTATTTACACGTAAGTGCACTTGTGCATATTTTAATACATATTTTTGAATTTTCAGAATTAAATTAAATTTTATTTTAATTAAAATTCAAGTAAAATCCAAAAGGTAAAAAAATGGGATTTTGGGTCAAAAATTATAATTCGTGATTTAAAATTTTATGGTTTTGACAAAAGTGCAAAGAAATTATTTACAACAACAACCCAACCTATTTGTTTGCGTTCATGCTCGTGTACATATTTACATACATATGTACACGTAAGTGCATTTATGCAGTTTTTAATCTTTTAGGAGTTTTTCGAATAAAATTTTAGAAAACAAAAAAATAAAAAATTTGAGAAACGGTTTTTGGGCTCAAAATTATAATTTAATTTTCAGAAATATTTTAGTGGATGCCGATGCAATGAAATAAACGGTCCTTTTTAGGGCCACAAAATTTCTAAACAAAGAGATCAAAAATTACGAAGCATCATTTTATGTATAAACAAATAAAAAAATGTGTACATACGAATTTATTAAAAAAAAATATTTCAATTCCTTGCCAGAAAACCACAATCTAAATTAACAAAAATAAATTTTAATCGAGGATTTACACCGGAATAAAAAAATCTCCAAATTCACCAAAAAAAAAAATTTTAGAATTCACTTGCTTTTGCAATTGCTTGAGGGGATTTTTCTCGGCCTGGTGTGGCGGCTCTCCTGGCGCTGGTCAGATACCTAGGGAAGATTCCCTGGTACCAGTGATCCACTAATTTATTTTACGCTCGCGTATACTTTTGGCGTGAAACCGCACTTTAGATAAACACTTTTAACTTGTTCACACGCGCACCTACACTTTAAGGTGAAAACGCACTTTAAACTTAAACTTTTTTTCACACTTTCGATCAAGACCGCGACTTTTCCAATTTTTGATCTGTCGATCAGCGGAACCCCTTTTTATACCCCATTGTCCTTGCGGCATTTCGGACACCGTACGGCACGAATTGCCTGCCTGCTTTGGTCAAACCAATCCGCGTTCGACACTTAAGCAGCACATATATGTGCATATGTACAAGCAACATTTTAACCCACTCACACCATTAACCATCCGCTATGCAAATATCGTAAAAACGAATAAGGGAGTTCGGTTAGCGGTTGCCCATACATCTGCTCATATACCCGCTTGCGCGTAGTCAGAGAAATCTTCAAAGGCTGTCGTTACAGGCTCGCATCCGCCGATGGTGCCTGCATCATGGAGCGTGTGCGTAAAAGAAATTCATAACGCAGCCTTGGGTTGGTTTGTACGTATAGGGCTAACGTGTGGCCTCGACCCACGATCTAATGCCGGGCTTCAAGTTCGCTTCTTACCCAACATCTACTACAACATGTATTACACTAAACATTAATTGAGACACAAAATTTAAATAAACTATCAAAACTAAATCTAATATCACTGGGTTTAAACAGACTTAACCTAAGTTATCACAGATGGGTATATTAATCCTATATCACAGGGTAAACCTAAAACTATATCACAGATCGAAAAAAAAGGTCAAGTTGCAAGTATGTAAATAAAAATATGTGTCAAGTCTGAAATGTATAATCAAAAAAAAATGGTCAAGTCAAAAATTGTATAATTACATTAGTAGGTCAATAAAACCTAAAATAATTACAAATATAATTACAAAAAAAAATAAATAAAAAAATTTTAGTCAATTTCCTAAGGACAAATTTTCAGGTACAAAAGTGATTACAAAACATGCAACATGTAACATGCAACATATATTAACATCATGCCACAAATATGTCCTTAGCATGGTATACCCCGATTTTCTTCCCGCTAACATCACCGAGTTCACTTGCTTTGGGGCAAGTTTGGGATTATAATTGTCAATTTGGGAACTCTGTTTGAAATTTCGGCGGTATACCATTTGTCCAATTTTGAACGACACATCCCTACTCCTAGTATTATAAACCTTTTTACTACGTTCGTGGGCCAACCTCAGCTCTTGCATAATCTTATTCCTAATTGCTTGTAGTTTATCTGCAGCTGTTTCCACATCGCAGTCTACATCCTTAACTGTCCCTAATTTTCTATATAGTTCGTACGATGCCCCATGTTGCACCATTGGCATACCAAACAGCGCGTAATACGGTGAAGTATTAATGGCGGAATGGGTCACACTTCTTAGGGCAAAAGCTGCATCACTAATGTGCTTATCCCAGTTCTTTTGATTCTTTCCTACGTAGGACCTAGGTTAGGTTAGGTTCAAGTGGCTACCGTAGAGGCACACCTAGGCCAGTATTAAAAGGCCCGTTGTGATACCACCAACACCAGGAAAGTCAGTTCCGGGACCCTGCCATATGGAAAATCCCGGTATTAACGGAATTCTCCACATAGCAGAATCCCGGGACTGACGTTCCTATACCGACACCGTTACTCCTCCTCGAACCATTTAGATGACTTGATGAAGGCCATCAGGTCCTTTATGTCCAGCTCCGTGACCTGGCGTAGGCTAACCAGGAAGGGAACTCCCAAAAAGCGCATTCTCGCGCCACTTAAAGCCGGGCAGTTGCAGATGAGGTGCTCCACCGTTTCCTCCTCCTCATCATCCTTACAACTCCTACAGCATCGTCGGGAGGGCACACCAAGTCTTTCTGTGTGCCTACCAATGAGGCAGTGCCCAGTCAATACGCCTATTAATATGGAGATTTCTCTTCTCCTTAGGGCATAAATTTGTCTCGATCTTTTATGATCCCATTTCGGCCAGGTTTCTTTGGATATCCGGCATCCTGGAGATTGCAGCCATCTTTCGTTGGCTTGGCGGAGTGTGTACTCCTTCAGCATTAGCTTGCAAGTGGCAAACGGCATACCTAAGCGCTCTTTATCCCGAAGAACCTGCTTGGTCGTGCCCTGCCTCGCAAGTTCGTCTGCCCTACAATTTCCCTCAATGTCCCTATGCCCCGGGACCCATGTGAGGTTCACGCGATTCTGTTGGGCCATCTCCTGTAGAGATCGACGACAGCTGAGCGTCAGTTCAGAGTTGAACGAATAAGAGCCAAGGGATTTGATGGCCGCCTGGCTGTCGCTGAATATAAAAATGTCGTGTCCGATAGTGTGTTGGCCTATCCAAGCCGCGGCGTCCATGATTGCTGAAACTTCAGCCTGGAAGACACTGCAGTGATCAGGTAGTCTGAAGGAGAGCTCAAGGTTCAGATCCTTTGAATAAACCCCTCCTCCAACTCTGCCGTCTAACTTCGAGCCATCAGTATAAATGGAAGTGCCGCCATGAGTGGCGGGACTCCGATCCGTGCTCTCCCATTCTTCCCTGCTGGGAATGTTGATTTTAAAACAGCTATCTCCAACTGTTGTGGTCGCACAACGATCCGTGCTCAGCGGAAGAAAGCTATAGGATCCCAAAATACAGGCGTGTCCAGTAGTGCTTGCGCCCCAGCCGGACGTTTCCCTTAGACGTAGAGCCGATGCTGCTGCTACCCGGTGCCCTTCCAGCTCGAGTGGCAAAATGCCAAGAATGGCCTGGAGTGCTTCATTGGGCGTTGTTCTTAACGCACCGCTTATACAGATCATGCAAGATCTGTGTACTTTACCTAGCAGATTAAGGTTTGTTGCCTTGCTCAGCGCAGGCCACCATACCACAACTCCATAGAGCATGATTGGTCGAATGATTGCGGTGTAGATCCATTTGCATATTTTGGGGCTGAGCCCCCATTTCTTTCCAATGGCTCTTTTGCATGTGTAGAGTGCAATACACGCTTTCTTCTGGCGCTGAAGAACATTCTCCTTCCAGGTTAGTTTCCTATCCAGAACTGTGCCTAAGAACTTGGCTTTGTCAGCCAGGTTCAGTTGCACGTCATTCAGTTTTGGTAGTGTTAGCGGTGGTATCTTATAGCGGTTGGTGAAAAGAACCAGTTCTACTTTTCCCGGGTTGATGCTCAGTCCGCAGCGCGAGCACCATGAGGAAACCTCTCGCAGTGCTGCTTGCATCAAGTCGCACAGGGTTTGTGGGAATTTGCCCCTATATACTATAGCTAAGTCGTCTGCATATGCCAGGACCTATTTGTAAAATCGAACGATTGACCCTTTCAGCGGCATTGCCTTGTGGCGAGTAGAAGGCCGTCCTTATACGCGTCGTACCATATTTTGCCAAAAATGACGTGAACAGTTCTGACACGAACTGTTTGCCATTGTCAGAGTGTACGTACTCTGGCACACCAAATACATGAAAAACGTCTTTTTCTAGGAATTTAACTACCTCAGCTGAGGTTGCCTTACGCATTGGTTTCAAAAACACAAATTTCGAAAAATGATCTAAACACACAAACACATAAACATTACCATCACACGTACGTGGGTATGGACCCATAAAATCGATAAATAAACGTTGAAAAGGGCGTTTAGTAATGCCTTAGAGCAGGCTTGCCCAGTGCCAAAACCACGCGGTAAACATGCGCCGCATTGGTGGTCCTACGACCTGGACTCGCTCCGACAATCATGTAGGACACAATTTAATAAGGCCAAGAGCCTTGGCACGGAGACTCAATGGCTCCAATATAAAGTTAAACTCAGGGCCTAAAAAAAGCTCTGAGGCAGGCGAAGAGAGTATCGTGGAGAAATTTCTGCACTGGGGTCG